>MCFA01000077.1:0-179838 GCA_002105025.1 Clohesyomyces aquaticus | reverse complement strand
GGGTACGGGCACCTAGGGGGTCAAGGGGAGCTGACGGCTGCGGGCACCTAGGGGGTCAAGAGGAGCTGAGGGTTACGGGCACCTAGGGGGTCAAGGGGAGCTGACGGCTGCGGGCACCTAGGGGGTCAAGAGGAGCTGAGGGTTACGGGCACCTAGGGGGTCAAGGGGAGCTAACGGCTGCGGGCACCTAGGGGGTCAAGAGGAGCTGCGGGCTGTGGGCACCTAGGGGGTCAAGAGGAGCTAAGGGTTACAGGCACCTAGGGGGTTAAGAGGAGCTAAGGGTTACGGGCACCTAGGGGGTTAAGAGGAGCTAAGGGCTACAGCACTTAGGGGGTTAGGAGGAGGGGTTTAGGAGGAACTAAGGGCTATAGGTGCCTTAGTTTAAGGGGCTAAGAGTACTAAGAGACACTAGCACTTGTTAAAAATTATAGAAATACTAGGCATAGGTAATCTGTAAGTGTAAACAGTAGCGTAGTAATTATATAAAAATTTAAATTTATTATTATTATTATAAAATTTATAAGATTTTAAAAAGTAAAAAATAATAATAAAAAAATAATAAAAATATATAGAAAATACTTATTAAAAGTTTATTTAAAATAAGTAGAATCTTTCTACTTATTAAGTGGCTAATTATGGGACAAAAAACCTACTTAATGAGTGGAATCAGTTTTCCACTCATTGAGTGGAAATCGATCCGCGGTGTAGATACTGAAAACGAAAAGCAAGGCTGTTCTTCCATTCAGATATCATCGAAGCATCTTGGGGGAGGCGTGAAAAGTGGGATGGAGGCAGCTACAGGCTTGGAGGGAGCTGGTGTTGACGACGTGATTTTCTCATTGGAAGATGCAGAGCGCAGGGTATTGAACTTGACGACATATAAGATACCTGGGATACGGCCATCTGGGACTGGGCCGCAATAAATGAAAGCCACAGCCACGAGTTTTAGAGTGCCCAGAATTGCTAAGAGACTATTTATCTATTATTCTGTAACATTAAGCGCCACCAACGTTTTCCGATTATATGGTACAAGTGATGTTATGGTAGATCAAGTCGACGAAGGCGAATACAGGGGACCTTCCCGACTTGACTTGATGCGTGTTGAATGAGGCTGAGTGCGAACAACACGGACTGGAACTGGGAACGATAGAAGGATTCGATAACTTGGAAACTCGAAAGATTACGCAAGAGATATGGGGGATATTGACTGGAAAAACTAGGCGCCGCATCCTCTACTATGTTGCTTTCATGTGATGTAAAGAAAAGCCCAATCCAATGGAGGAAAATATTGGGTGCGATTTCTGCTCAAGTCAAACAACACAAGCGGGT
The DNA here is from genome assembly GCA_002105025.1 of Clohesyomyces aquaticus. NCBI lineage: Eukaryota > Fungi > Ascomycota > Dothideomycetes > Pleosporales > Lindgomycetaceae > Clohesyomyces > Clohesyomyces aquaticus. Next base: position 178,509 of record MCFA01000077.1, on the reverse strand, counting down.
GAAAATCTTACGCATGGGGAACCCGAGTGAAAAGTGATTGATTGAGTAATGCTATATAACAACGATGCCAAATTCATGCCGAAATTATCTAAGAGTTCCCGCATTCGTTGCTCTCTAACCGGACCAAACAGCCGGGCCGGGACTGACGTACTTGAAGCTGGAGTCCCAAAGTGACTTGGTGAACAGAGAATCACTAAGAGGAATTAGCACGGAGAAATATTCACAAACAGGAATGAACTTACCTGGTCTTGTAGGCGCCCGGGAATGAAACACCGCTGGGAGTAGCACTTCCACCACCAGTCACATTGATCTGGAAGCAAGACACATAAGGCTGCTGGTTCCCAGCACCGGCATGAAGAGCAAGGGCCTCAGCTCGGACAAGGTAGTTGCCAGATGCGAGGGACTTAGGAACGACAAATGACTTCTTTCCACAGTTGGCGTTCAGGATCTCGGTACCCCAGGACGCAGTCGTGCCAGTGTATCCATCCTCGGCAACTTTGAACCAAGACGCCGAGCTGGCTGTCTTCGCGTCGGCAACCTTGGCCATGTAGACCAAAACGGGACCGTAATGTTGTCCGCCGATGGCTTGAGTTTTGCAGTTACGATCCCCGGGTTGTTGGTGCATTTCGACGGTAAGGCTAGATCCAGCTGTACGCTCCGGTAAGCTCTCTTGCTGAAGAAAACCCGAATTTGGATGGACTTACCTGCCACATCGCACACGCCCGAGGCGGCGGCGGGGCTCCGTCCGCAGAACATGTCGCCAGAGGTGATGCTGGAAATGGGTGTGTTGTCCTTGACTGTTCGAGTGCACTCGGTAATCTTGTCGGTGCTGCCCACCCACAACTCTTGCCATGTTGCATGGGCTGAGACGGAAGCCACCGCGGCGAGGAGGACGAGGGGAGTCTTCATTTTGAGTAAAAGTTGCAGTCCTTCAAAAGAGTATATGTACAATCGAAATGAACGATGAGCACGAAGTTATTTAGCAGAGAAGAGTTTGCGGATACGACCAAAAACAAGAAGCAGACCTGTGTATTTATGTGTCTGTCATTAATCTACACGGCGCAAAGCCGTCCGCCTCTATTCGCGCCTGGATGCCAAGTGCTGTCAGATTGATATTGTTGTTTATCGCTGATTGCTTTACCCAGCAATGCCAGCCTGTCGGAAACCGGGTTCGCAATGCCGGAGTGGCGTTGATGCCCAGTCTGAAACATCGCCATTTGGTTGTGTCAAACGGGGTGTTTTGATCGCTTTATGTGAGGATTAATGCCGTAGAAGTCATACAACGTCTTTTTTCAGCAGGAGCGTCTTGCAAACGAAGCAAACAAAAGTCTGGCTTTACCTTGGCATGTTTCCACGCTTTGCGCGACGTGTGAAAAGTCTCCGAGTGACTGCTCGTATGAGCAAGGGTAGCAATGATTAATTTTGCGGGGTGCACGTGCGGGGAGGCCAATCAAAATATATTTGCGCGCATGACCACATAGCGACTGCAAAGAATACCTTTGGGCGGGTGCAACATGGCAGAATTGAACTTGTCTGCAAGGAAAACTAGGTTGACCGTAAGTAAGCCTGGATTTTGTAGAAACGTTTGGAGTTCCAGGTAATCATATAAATGCGCGACGGTGATTAATCCTTTACGCGGGGTGCAATGACCACAGCATACCCGAAGAACCCCAGAGGTCAAGCAATAGATGAGATTTGAAAACCAGCACGCGCGAGAAATGGAAAGATTTAGCGAACGGAACGTGGGGAAAGCTGCCTCTACGTCACGCAGTGGCGCTTCCAAGCATGTCAGTAATTTTCGCACTTCTGAAAACTGAAAAGCTAGTCGGAACTTGGCGGGAATTTTTTTTGGAAAGAAAAGCTAAGTCAGCCCCAGAATACAGACAGTGTAGTTTATACTGGACCGGGACGAGACACAGGTTCCGGCCGAGTACCTACATTCATGCCCAACGATATCTTTTTTCATTCTAACCGCTGCTACTCTCCTTCAGCTCATTCCTCTCATTCCTTACACAGCTCACCCCTAGGCTTGACATTCAGATAAGGACCGTTGTGGTCGGCCACAAACTAGTCATAAATCTGATATTCGTCAACATGCTCTCTCCCAATCTCACTTCCAGGCGTGCCTCCTCCGATATTGTCAAGCTCTGTCCCCTGCAAACGCTCAAAATCAAAATATCATATCGTCTGAGCTAGCGTCACGCTCGCTTCGATATATGCCATCGCCTTCCCTGCGCAGGACCTCGATCCAAACCTGAAGGGCACGAAGGCTTCATGCATAGATTTAACACTCGCCTCTTCTCTAAGGCTGTCGTGCACCGAAAGCCAGTGCTTGGGCCGGAACTCGAAAGGCTGAGGGAAGTACTTCTCATTGTGATGAATAGCATACGTGTTAACGCCGACCCAGGTCCCGGTCGGTACAACGTTGCTATCTATGATGAACGGCGTTTTGCTGGTTGGATCATCGGATGGAAGTTTTCTCTAGAGAGGCCTAGCAACCGGAGGCGATATGCGCCTAGTCTCGTCAATGACCGCCCGTAAGTAAATACACGACGAGAGAAGTATGTCACTCCTAATCTCGTCGCCCGAGGAGAAACTTGTGCGAATCTCAGAACTAAGCTTTTTGTAACAGTCTGTTGCGAGATAGATACCAGAATGCGGCCGTGGTTGTCGTAGCGGTGTGTCGCCACCCACTTACGTTAGCGCGAGGCCGTCAGACCCATGTGGCCGCAAGGATGTGTTCGGCGTGTACTTACCGGCTGGGAAGAAGAAGGTCGCTTCGGACCACAGCTCGCTCATCCTGATCTTCGTACCCGTTTCAGAGTCTTTTGCGCCCACCCCGTACTTGAACAAATCCTCCTTCGCGTCATTGCCTCCTGCGAGCCGGTCTTTGACTAGCTTCTTGAGAAGAAAGTAGTACTTCATTCGTAGCGAAAACTGACGAGGGAAGAGGAATTCCAGCCCGAGCCTCCTCATCATTGGCGCCTGAATGTACACATTGTCGCAGTAGCTACTCCCGGCCATTCCAGGAATTACGAAGTCGTTCGTCTTCTCCGTTTGGAAGCACAGAGGGTATCCAAATCCATACTGGCCGGTGATGTCCATACCAAGTCGCTTGCGGCGATCGGTCATGTTGATAGCCTCACCAGCGGCACTGCTTTCCAGTAGTTGCTGGAGGAATATTGTCACATGTTCTAGCATCGTCGGCTCGAATGCGCGCATATTTTGCTCCGAGAGGGCTTTACTGATCATGCGACACTTGATGCGATGGAGTCTTTTGTCGATACAATTTGAATGCGCTGAAGACATTCTGTTTGATCTGCGTGATGAGGTATGAGCGAACCTTGTTCGTGTGTTCACTTAGGTAGATATCACGCAGTGCCTGACGGGAATTGAAGACCAGCTTGTTAGGTCCAACACGAACAACGGTGCCTATAGATATAGTCACTGGCGCAACAGGTTCCACGGATGAGTGAAAGCCTACCACATCTTTTATGGTCTTAATAAGTCGCCAGGTGTAGACGTCGACGTACTGCGTAGACGACGGAGTACCAATCGGTAATTTTAGCTAGAAATGGCCCCGGGTATCCAGCTATTGGAGGAAGCGTGATCCTGTAGCTGTAGACGAGAAGACACTAGACATCTTAGCAATGTGGTAATGCGATTGGGCTTGAATAACGTCGAATGGGTCTAAATTTACTCGTAATCCAGTCGAATACAAACAGCATTTCAGGCAGACGTAACCACATTCTAAGAGGCTCCAAGCCATACTTAGCCGCAGACGAAGGGGAGGAAATAGAAGTAATGGAGTGATGGGAGAAAAGTGGCGGCATTCGGCGGAAGGTCTGTGGTTGTGAGCATGTCTGCGCCGTATGCGGAACGTCCAGGCCTTTGGAACTGCTGTGCCTCAATTCGTAATGCTGTGATATAGGTAGATTGCAGTGCTATGCCTCAACTCGCTGAGGAACTACAAAGACGAGAGACACTTTACCCACGGGAAAAGAAGGATAACACGGCATAGGCAGCCAATCCTTGATGATGATGTAAACGAGTTGTGTACTCTGCCAAATCGTGTATTGGGAGAACCCGAAAGCCACACCGGCCAGATTGTTGTTGAAATGTGGGCGCGTCGGTCAGAAAGCACGCCGATCCCCTCGGTTTAGTGTAGAATGGAACATCCTACCCGTAGACGTATTTTGACAAACAAGGCTAGTTGAGATGTCTTACATACGATGGATCAGGGACAGAGACATATTAGCAGTGCGCTGTCACTTCCCTATCTTTGCTAGGCTCCTTCAACAATAGGGAGATTTTGAATATCGATAGCTTAAACATTGAGACTTCCCACAGTAATGACAGACTGGCTACGTCTAACGCCCAGGGAGAGGTGTCTCGTGGAAAAATGTTCGGTCGAGAAAGTCACGTCGTAAAAGGCCCGGCTCTTCGTACTTGCCTTCCGAATTAGGATGGCGTAGCCCTCTCAGGCAATAACCACCCACCCGTTATCAGTTCTACCCATGGGAAGAAGGGATCAAGGGCAAAGAACACCTCTTAGGTCTGCGCTGCTCTTGATCCAAGTTACGGGCCGGAGGAAGTTGGGTTCTAAGGTTGTTGGTCGCCTGGTAGAGTCATCCATTGCCTGGCACACGGCTTTCTAGCCTGCATTGCATTGCAATGAGTTGTATAATAACGGAAGCGGAGAAAACTGGGAAAGACTCTGATATCGACTTTCATTCCCGTGCCTACTACCGTAGTGTTTCGTGACCTGCTTCAAGCATCAGTTGATGGCTGTTTTGGCTGCCCCTCCGCACATTCGTTCGGGGCTTCCTGGGAGCCAAAAAAGATCCAAAACATACAACAGCGGGGATTCGCTGCTGGTCACCCACGCAACTACTAGATAATCCACCGGTATCAAGCTTGAGTACTGCTGAGCAAACGGGAAGCGCTAGTGTCTCTTTGGTGACGAACGGAAAGACCGCAAATCTTCTTGTTTTCGGACACCAAAACACAGCAAATTAATGGAAAAAGGTCCAAATTCAGTTTTAGTCTAGCATGGGCCTTTGTTGGTAGCTAGCGCTATGTCCAGCCTTCCTGCAGCTGTCATGGCAAAAAACATTGCTAGAAGTCAGCCTTCAGAGCCCAAACGTCCGAGCGACGAACGGGCCCAGAAGCGGGTGTTTGGGACTAATCAACAACCTGCCCAGCGGAATTCAGAGCAGGAACAAGATCAGGAGAAGGGCGCGAACACATCTGTGACAATGCCCAATACACCATCTTACATACAAGGCTATAATTTATAGTACAAAGAGGGCGACTCTATATAGCTAACGTTTAAATGCTCCTAATTGCAATAAACAAAAAGCAAGCTCCCCAGCGTGGCAGGGAAGACTCCAAGAGTGCCCGACGCGTTAGGCGCTGCAATGATGACTGCTCAAGCTACAGCAACCCCCCTCCAGCAGTTCATAAACAAGGCGGCCAATTACACCTGATAGCTGCCTTATCGCTTTGCCTGCAGTATGACAGCACCCCATGTGGTCGACCATGCAGTGAGGAGGACCGCCTGCAGCCAGGGAACCACAGCTGCGGCCACGCATTCACGAAGAGGTGCATTATCAAACCATGGCCGCTCTGCACGAGTTTCCAGGCTAGACTATATGTCAACCAGGCGGCTGCCGTACTATCAGATCTTAAACATAATCAGACACCTCATTGCTTTTAGTTCTAGCCCATATCTCAGTCAAGTAATTCGCCGAGGCAAGAAGAAGGACCAAGTTTCGGCCTTTAGGAACCTCCCTGACGGAGGGGGAAACTGTGAGAGTGGCTCCGCAGAACCTGAAGTCCAAATGGCCTGACCTCAACCTAGAGAGGCACCCACCGGTCGCTGTGAGGCTATGTTCTCGCGGCTGCTGCGGCCTGCACCAAGCGAGCGGGGACTCGATCAAGGGGGCTAAGCAAGCAGAACAGTCATGTCTGCAAGCTTAATTGTGGGTGTCCTGATATAACATTTCTAGTCAGCCTCAGTGCTTCATGGCATCAACAGCCTGTTCCAGTTAAAATAGCACGTTCATAGTGATAGACACCGACCTCCAGAAGGGGCCGGCTGCTGTTCCCTCTCGGGCCAACACCGAAACCCAGCCTACCAAATCGCCGACGACCGCGCCCGCTGCGTCGCGACTCGGCGCCTTCAGCACCTCCACCACGACGAGGAACCGCGAGCCGCACAATGTTGACAGTGTGGTCCCAACACATGCCTCTCCATCGTTCAGAGGGTCAAAAATCTACGTCGCTATCAATGTGTCTGCGAGCACATATGGCGAGGTATTGGATGCGGAGAAGCGCGCAACGCAGGCAATCTGCAAGCTCATACCATTCAGGTTGCGGCCGTCTATCAAGATTGTTCCTTAGAACGATGCCTGTGATGCCCCTGTCGATCTGCAACAGATTCACAGTCTCCAGTCCAGCAGCGGGACCAACCCCAACGTATTCCTTAACGATGCTGTCTCTCAGGACTTTCTACAGGAGGCAGATTTCTAGTTTCTCATGACTAATAGAGAGATTAAAGAAGGAATCGTACGTCAGTTCGCACGAGGCATCCAAGGCTATAGACTCCATAGGAAAGCCTACATTATTTGCATATTTAGTAAAGGAGATAAAAAGCCAGCACGTTGCAGTATCTCAGTCAGGATTTCAGTATTTGCTAGAAGTCCTCACGCAGCTTTCCTTTTCAGCAACGTTAATACCAGAGAGACTTACATTCTCCAAACCAAAGGTTGTTTTTCAGGACTCCTACCGCATGGAGCAGCTGCTCCAAGGCTTGGCGAGGATACAGCCTGGGATGATTTGCCTCAAACATCTTTTAAGGATCTAAGCCAAGTTCACATCCCTCCTAGTATTATAGTTAGGGTGAACGAAGTCGTCCTGCAAGACAATACGCAGTTAGACATAGGGAGTTTCCTTCAAGATTTGCCTAAAGATGAGGATACTATAGCCCAGATTCTTGACGATGAGGAAACCCTGAACACAATCGCTGTCACAGCCAAATTGCAACAGGAATCGAACAGATTACGACCATGGCTTGACCGCCTGGATGCCAAATTCGGTGAGGCAACAACAGAGGCAGAACCGGCGCCTACCTCTGCAGTACAAGTCTCCAGTGAGCCACGATCGACCAAGGTCACTTCAGCCTTGTCAAAGCTCGATTTCCGGGATGATTCAGCCAGAGAGGAAGATGATCACGACGACAACCCGGGTGGTCCACCGGATGTGGTGAATGTCACATGCAATCACACGCCTCACAGCTCATTGGGATATCACGAACGTAGGGACTCCTTAGGCCACATGCGCCGCATGTCCCTATCCGGCTTGGAGCTCGCCTCTGACAACTTAGGACGCCCTGCTCCATTCCAATTCGGTTCAGGCATGACGAGAGTCCAGTCTAACGGGATCCAGTCCGCGCCAGGATTCACAAAGTCGAGGCGTCAAGGTAGTCAGTTTTATGGTATCTCAAGCTGTATGGGCTGCACAAAGAAAGGCGACGTCTACTGTCTTTTATTGCGGGCGGTCCCAACCAGTCTGACTGCCCACTTTCCAAGCGTCTATACTCATTCTATTATACAATTTCCCTTGGCTATGGGCAACTACGCCAAGACCAATATCCTGTCTTCAAGTGTGGTTTACAACGCATGTGCCGCTCGTTACGACCATCAAAGGCCATCCAAACACGATAATACCATTGTAGCCTCATTACCTTTAGTATCTTACTCAGACAATCATACTGCTTGGTTGGGCACTATCAACGTCGCGCTCTCAAGGAGATTCCATGTCTCTCAGCTTCCTATAATTTTCCTCAGCATCCTGTACATCAAGCTTAAGAGGCTGGTTTCAGAAGAGGAAGACAAGCTCTCAAAGCCAGATTTATGCGACGCTATCAAATGGACTGCCAATATGCTGCTTTCAGAGGTAGTGCTTCAGCCTTCAAGGATAGCCTCGATCAACAATTTCAGCAATAGTTCGCTGCATGCTGTCCTTCTCCAGAATTTCAGGTCTACAAGGTCAAATTCTTTGTACACCAAGTTACTACAGTACCCCTTAGATAGGTTCATTGTCGCTAACGCCGCATTGTCCAATTGGAGACCCAGCCAGAGCTTCAGCAGTTCAAATCGCAAACTTGTAGTATTTCTGAAGTTCTTATACCACTTAACTAAGAGCTTCGTGAAGTTCCGCGACGACAACGATGATATCGTCACACGAGCGGCAAGGTCCCTAGTCTTACTCAACAATAAGCTTACTAGTCCAAGCTTACTCTTCAAATAGCACGAAATTCGTTCAGTTTCGTTTCACACCAAATTGCCAACCAAAATGTTCAGATACATAGCACAAAGAGGCTCGTATAAGTTATCTCTAACAATCGACGACTTAAAGGTCACTCCATTCTTGTCAGAGGACGATTTGCAATCGTTCAAGAGACTAGGTGTTCTTTTCATGTGGATCACAGGTCAAGCATCACATGCTACAGCTGCATTTGTCCATCATCTTTTCAGGACAGACCTCCAGGGCAAGTCAGTGCAGGATATATTCACAGAACTTAGGAAAAATCCAGATATGACTAAGATCCTGACAGATCCAGCAGATATCAGTGCTAAAAAGGCTAAAAGGATGATTCAGGGACTGCCTCCAATATAAAGTAGTGATGGTTCGGCGGGTATAATTTGCTCTGTCAGAAGAGTCTTCTTTTAGTTCGGAGACCTACATAGTGGCCTCCATCTCAATGTCGTCAATGCCTCCATGATTCTTATGCTTTTCTGCACTCTTTTTCCACGTCCTCTTGCTGTGTATAATGTAGAACAACACTGCAAAAATCGTTGATGGTGTTGTCAGCGCAAACCATACCCACACCCGCGAGGCTTCGCCCAGCCAAGAGTCTTTACCGAAGAAGGGCATTGACAGTATGGCCTGTGGACTGTGAGCTTATACAAATCTGGAAGAACTCATAAGAACTCACCGCGAACGCCGTGCCTGGTAGAAAAAGCATGGTTAACAAGGCAATCTACCATAATTAGTCTCTTTGGTGTGTATTTGGGCTCCTTATTAGACTTGCTGCTTTCATGTATATGCTGTCTTTGCGCGCGTCTCTGGCTATCTCCTGAGATTGTTTGGCCATGAAGCGAGAGAGCTTTGCTTCTTCTTGCGAGGCTTTCATGATGTTACGCATGGACTGGCTGGAATCCACTATTTGGTGATCTATCACCATCTGGCTCGTGTTGAATGACTAGTCTGATCAGATCAAAGCCCATATTCGAGTGCACCGAGAATTACCAAGGCTGCCACGGTTTGTGCCTTCATCTCTATCTCGGCTATGAATTTGACAAGGCCTTGGACGCGGATATTCATAGTGTCAAACTTTTGCTTGTTGTTGAAAAGCGCTGCTCTATTTGTGATTCCAGAAGGACCCTCAAGGTTTACCAATGTGGTCGACAGGCTTTGGAGATTTTCCTCCAAGGTTGTGACCTCAGCTTTGTAACGACGCAGATGTGCTGTCATGGTGTGTAGTGCTGTGTCTATCTGCATGATGGTTTCTGAGTCTTGGAGATTGTCATTCCGTTGCCTCTCTCGAAGTAGCACTTTCTCCTGTCATCAACTTGTAAGCATTTTTAGATTTTGGGTTGATGGAGCTTGTAGGTCGACATACATGCTCGATGAGCTGCCGATTGTAAGCATTGAGGGATTCTTGCCACCAGATGATCGCACTCGAATGCATCAGAACGTGTATGAAGTGCTTGTCTGCACATAAGCCGTGAAACTCGGCTCTCTTCAAGGTCTCCTTGGCCCGAATGAACGGCTCATCTGCATAGTCCACCCATCGGCCATCCTGGAAATCGAAGCATAGGACCTTCGTCGTACTGGTCTCAATGATGAAACGAGAGTAGACAACGATGCGCGAAGGACGGATGTCGATTTTTGCGCTTGCTAGATGAAGGTATTGTGAAGGATCTGTCTGATTGCTGCCCGCAGTGGTCAAAGTATGGCTGATTGTTTGATCCGTGCAGGGTATGGATACTCGCACCGGTATGGTGTACCAAAGGTCGGATACTGTGTGTGTACCCTCAGTTATATCACCTCGGAAACAGAGGGCGAGTGGTAATCCATGACCCACGAGACAGGATAGGAAAGCCGGTGAGCAATTCAAATGCTCTGACAGATTACGAAACGCCTTCCCCGAGATACGAAGTCCTTTTTGGTCCTTTGGCAGAAGGGCATTACTGTCGCGAATAAGAAATCGATTGATAAACCTAAGTCAATAAGTGTGTGTGTCTGAGCGTTCAGACAAGTAACGATAACCTACAGGAGTTGTGTCGTGGCATTCTCTTGTCGCTAGAATATGTCAAATCAGCGATATATAGACACTTCCAACAGACAGGAGTCTACCTGGCTTGTTTTGCGTAGCTGCTCGGCGTTCAGGGTTGCTTCAAATGCACCTAATCTCTGTTAACTTTGCTGTCCACTAGCACGTACTTCCAAACTTGCCAGGGGTATTAGATCTGTATTCGAGTAATCTCACAGCCGTCTCCTTCGAAAGGAATCTATTCTCGAACGTCTGCAGTGCCAGGAGCAGATGACGGCCGTTAAATCTGTACGGTGAGTCTACGACACTTCCATGCGATTTATTTACACCTACAGCTCTGGACTATATCCAATCAAATTATGAGGCCAATTGCTGGCGGATTTACTTGATTCTGGCTCGAGGTGTTGTTGTGTTGTCTGAGGCTTTACCGACCCACTCGGCTGCGGAAGGGTCTCATGTGGCGCGGGATGAACAGCAATGGTGGGGGCCAGACCAGAGCCATTGCTTTCGTTAGCCATTGTGGTATGTAGCACTACAAACATCAATAGTATAGCTCACTGTGATTCTGTTGCCATCCAGAATTCCTAAAAAGCGGCAACGAAGTGTAAGTATTGAGTTCGAGTCAGCCGGACACCTCACAGCCTCCACCGCTCAAGCCCAATATGCTATTTGGGGTGGCTGCAGACAGGCAACGAGGCTGATAACAAGGCAAAACAGGCAACGAAGGCAGTGCAGATTATGAAAATCAAAGCAACACACCACCATTCTGATGAAGCTCATTCCCGTAAACGCTCCTTGATTTTCCGCTTCATCACCCTCCGCGACGTCGATTTTCGCAACGCAGCACTCAGCGCCCTTGCGAGCTAAAGCGCAAAATCAATGCGCATCATGTCAGATTTGCCGGAGCAGAACAATGTCACGGACAACTTAATCGGTTCGGCTACGATTGTGCGCGACTTCGCGATGTCATTGCAGGAACGAACGGAAGACGGTCTTGCAGAAGCCTTAGGTAGGCTGAGCACACTACGCAACGCATCCAAAGGGCTTGCTGAGCAAGACAGTTCCAAAGCCTGGTACAGAAAGGTCAAGAAAAAATCTTAAATATACCGAATTCTATGATCCGAAGTGGACGATACAACAGGAGGAATCTGCACATTACTCCACGCCCCCAGAAGACCATAGAGGCAACCGTCATGACTCTCAGAATTCTTCGACTTCCGCTACTTCTGCATATTCCCATTACTCTACTACACCCACGGTACGCAAAGGTGAGTATCGGACTGTCGCGCATTGGCCAAGTACTTGTATCTCACATGAGTTTAGTTCGAGAGAGCCATTCTTTAATTAACTCCGATGTCTCGAATTCTTCACGGTATTCGACTACAGGGGACACGGCAAGCTACCTGTACCAATATCCTGGCAAATCGACACTCGGTCATCGTCGCTCAAGCTCGCCTCGACCATCCATGGAAGGCCATTCAAATTTGCAGGAGGTCTTAGAGGAGGCGCACGAATGAAGCTGGGATGTGAGCAAAACGCAACACTCAATAGTCAGGAACGAGCGGAATCGCTACTCGAAACTATTAGTGTGAAATTAGGAAATACTTGATCTTCACTTCTTGTATTCGTCATGCGACGTTAACTACAACCCTCACTCGTTACTCGGCGTCCTTCAGAATCACAGAAGAAGACCAAAAAGAGAGCAGCTATCTACATGACAGCCGGCTCTTTCTTAATGTCCTATCTCTATCTCCTCTATCTGCCACCAACTTAATGCTTCAAGCGATGACTTTGTGTACGGATGACGATCACCTAGAATTCGTTTGCGCAGCTGAAAGCACAATCCCATCAATGAGATGGCCTCCTTCCACCGGCCTCGAGCCCACAACGTCGACGCTAGGTTATGCATGCTGATCAACGTGTCTGGGGGCTCCACCCCAAGCACCCTCTTTCTCGTCTCCATCACTTGCGCAAACAGCTCTTCGGCCTCCTTCCACCGCCCATTGCTATGCAAGGTATAGCACATTTCCATACTAGGCTGATCCTAGCCTTGTTCTCTGACCTAGTTGGGCTAGTTGACGGAGCAAACTTGGCAGGTGGAAGTAATCGTCTCCACTTGCTCCTGCTCCCATGGTTATCGTCTGGATGTATCTCTGCTAGACGCGAAATGGCTACTGTAGTCTGCTAGCTCAACAATCCTTCTTTTAAAGCTAGTTGCGTGTTGAATCATGGACTAATCAATGGAGGGCAAGCGCTGATTACGCTAGTTATTTACTAACGAATGAGTAGGAGTTAAGGGTTTCTACTGCATGTATTCCCTTCTCACGTGGCGAGGCCGCAGGGAGAATTGCTAGCGAAATATTGCTTTAATTAACGTAGGCTATGAAGAGCAGTTAATCTGCTGCTAACGTATCGTGCTAACGAGTCTGTTTGAACGAAATAAGCTAGGTAGCAGCTATCACATTCTTAGATTCTTGATGTAAAGGTTTCACTAGCTCCTCCTTCTGCTTAACTAGCAGTGACATATTTTGCTGCAGTGTTATCTTGTTAATATGAACGTAGGCTAATGCTTGCCTAATTGCTAGAGTAGGGCTTCGAAATCGGACTCTGCACCTCCACGCGGTGAAGCCTGGGAACCTGACTCTCATGAGCTCAGAGCCAGCGCAGAGACGTCGCGTTGAGGGCGGCGCGGTGGGTGACGATGCCCTGTGGTGAGATAGAGCAGAATTTTCACCGCGACCGTGCGCAACACAACTCAATGCGCCCACGACAGTTGGAACAGTTACGAACCCCACAACGCAAAGGACTACCTACCTACCTACCTACAGCAACTAAACGATATAATTAAAAAACGACCTTCGCACCCCACTCCCTCGCTACGCGGACGAAATAACAGCCTAGGCAGACCTCTCGCCCCTAGGCTGGACGAACCTCTCACTACCCCTCGCCTCTACAACTGCCCTAAGCTAGATAACCACGATCGTAAGACGTGGATCGTTACTCTTTCCTATAGGAGAGAACCTAGGTTAGGACCCTAGGGTAACAGACACCTAATACTAGGGGCAAAGATCCTGCTTTAGCAGAAGGGGAGGGTCCTTTAGACGGGCTGTTATGTTATAACAGCAGTTTAGGCGTTATGTTATAACAACAGGCGCTAGGAGAACGGTAGACGTGGAGGCTACACTAACAGAGCATAGGGTAGGAGAGGAAAGGACGAAGACAGACATATGTAACATTATAAGGTATAAGGGACGTTAAACATAGAGGGCATTTAGGACTTAGGTTAGGGAAAGCGTGACAGGGTGGGCGGTCAAGGCTAGAGGACAACAGCAACCTATAGGCGCAGGCGTCTTGCCTGCGCCTGCCTGGGTACGCACATAGGGCACACAAACAAAAGGTGTTTTTCCCCCAGTACAGGCAAGCCTTTAGGAGCTGCTTCTACGACTAGCCAACAGGGGTTTTTTTGTTCACCTGGTGTAAATAGTAGCAATAGTCTGCATAAGCCAATAGGGCTTGCATCAGACGGTAAACAAGAATCAATAATAATTGCTAGAGTAAGGTAGGCTAGCTCCTAAAGCAAGAGATCTACTGTGTCTTGCTCGTTCGTGTTGTTAGCTAGAAACAATCCTAGCATTCTTTGAGCTATATCCTGTTCTATATCTAGTAACATTATAATATGTTAGCCTACTAGTGTTACGGCTGTCTTTCTGTTAGTTGTTGTAAGATAATGGCTCCCTGCTTAAAGCTTAGTAGGAACCCTATCAGGCCAATTGCGTTGGACGATCTAGCAGGTTCTAGACGAGCCTTATCTATGTTGTTAACAATAAAGAGCTACTAACCTACGCTCTTCTCTTGTTCTGTACGCTAATTCTAGCGCTAGCTGTGTTATTCTTATTCCACCTAGGCCTATAATTACTCCCTTCTTTTTTAATGCTTTGACGAAGAGTTTTTCCTTTAGCTTGGCAAGCTGCGCTTCGCGACCAATAAATTAAGCGTTTTAGTTAAACGGTACGACAAACGCCGTGGCGTTAACTATATATAAGATATTAAGATCTATTAGAGGATATCATGTAAGCAACACACCTTTGTTTATTTCTTCCTAGAGTTGCTCTAATGCTCTCTTCTTTCACTCGCCATATCTAAACTCCATAGACACGCTAAAAATTCTGATTAAAGAGTACGCTATGTCTTCCTCTTACGTTGTTTAGCTGCCCGCTATCTATCCATTTTGCTTGGAGACGCTAAATGCGTCGAGAGGGTCGCCCCGTAAAGCTGTAACTGGTGTAACGATTCGCTTGAACCGTTCCATCCAAAGTCACACGGACGACCTCCATCCGAATTGCTCGCGTATCCTATCCGACCCCCTGCTCTACCCCTATTCCCATCAGTATTTAGTCACACCCTCCCCCATAGTTAGCTCGGTAGTTTTTCGATATCCTTTCGTACAAGGCCTATAGGTGTCAATGGAATTCCCCAGGTTTCTGAGTCCCCACGCACTCCCATATGCCTCTGAGTGGATTCCCACCACATTCGGACCCATTGTCTTGCCTGCGCCGTTACAGCTGGGATGTAAGTAATCTCAGAGATCTGCTGCTTAAGGGAGTCTTTGTCGCTAAGGCGTAGACGCTCTAATGAAAGGAATTTGATTAATGCTGGAGCTAGGAGCTCTTAAAGTGTCTAGCTTTATGTGAACTATCTGCTCTTTTAAAAAGATGCCTCCCATGCACTCTAGTGTAATTATGCATCTGTCCTAGTTGCCAAGACATCCAAGAGGAGGATGTAGCATTTTCCTGTATTCTTATACCATTGGAACATAGAATTTATTGCTTTCAACAGCTCACGGAGATTCTATTTGTTGATACAACATATATCACGCAGAAGTACTGTAACTGGTCGCTAGCTGCTTATGCCCCGCAGAATAAAATCTTCCTATAGCCAGCGTTGCCTTTACCAGCGTTGTTTACCAGATCTTCGAAGAGGGACTCTGCATCACCCCAGGTGTGTGAAAGAACAGCATATGACGGAATCGTCTTCTGGCTAAAATCTGTTGAGGTTAGCCTCCCAGAACTATCAAAGTAGAGGAGTCGCATCGCAACAACGACGATTTGAGGAGGCAAGAACTGAGATAAGCCAAATGGCTACAGGATTGTAGGGAAAAAGTAGCGCTCTATGTCTTATGGTAGGGGGCTGCGTAAAGGCAGTGTAAAGGCAGTGCAAAGATAATGTAAAGACAGTGCGAGGGGTTGAACGGGCTCAGCCCACCATCACGTGCAACAGTAGCGCATTCCTGGACGTCATCATCCTTCCCTGTTCTGTTCTTTTTCCCCTTTCCGAATTGGGCGACTATTATCGTTTCCAAATTCAGCAAACAGTGCCCCACGAAACGGTAGATTGGACAGGAAGTGCTATGTTCTTCATCCTATGGTCGTATGTGCTTCTTCGTGGTGGAAAACAGCATTATAACCTAAGGATTCTAGCAATTCTTAACGATTCTTAGCGTAGGGACTAACAAGGAACTAACAATAATAATAAAAGGAGAATACATAGAGGGGACTTATATTATAGGCATAACAATAAGCATAACTAACTATAGAGAAGTTAAATCTTTAAAAGAACTAAGACTTAAGGCTAAGGGCAACTCTAATGTATATAAGTCTATATCCTAGCTTAGCAAGTAAATTAACTAAGAAAAGTAAGGTTTATAAACTAACTTTACATAAAGTTAAGCAGTCTAGGTTAAACAGAAGCAGTTCCTTATAAACAGAACTACAGCAGCATAGAAGGCAAGGACGTTAAGAAATAATTAAACTAACAGTAAAGAAAAATAGAGAACGTAATAACTAGGAAACCACTTTAGGATAGTGCTACTTAAAAACTATAGATACCAGTTCCGCACGTTTCGAGCGCTCTCTGGAACATTTATGGTCACCACTTCCACAGTACTTCAATACACGTAGCGTTGACAAGCGATACTAGTAGACAGAAGGAAAGGAGGGCCAGAAAAGGCCTGACAAGTTCATAGATACAGAACAGCAGGTAAGACTGCTAGTAGAAGGGCACCCAGGCTTGGGCAGATGGGAGAGCAACTCCGCGCAGGAACGGCCTCTGGGGTAATTGCCGCTCTTTTGCGACCCATATTAAATTAGGTGCACGCCTGTAGTTACAGTACTAGGACAAAAGTCTGTGCCCATGAACCGTGCGCGCAACACCAAAACACGCGACGCGCATCAACACCACCATGGAGCGCTCTTTTGGCTAGGAAATAAGCAGAAATCGCGGAAGAGGTCATGAACTTACCCTAGCAACAAGGGCTTTAATTATTTCGAAATATGAGGCAGGCTATACCTATTAGGAAATAATAGAGGAATATGGCGTGTTACGTCAGTGCGTGTACATGACAATTAAGAGATAGAAAACCCACTACACTACCTATTCACTGCTACAATCTGGCTAGCCGCACGCGATTAATATTTATAAGAGTAGCCTCCTTTTTCCCTAGGCTTAAAAAACCCTAAAAATCTAGTATAATTGTCTTATAGAGGAAGCTTATCTTATAGTCCATGCACACCTACCATCTAAGAAGTCTGTGTACTAAGCTCTTAAGAACTAAGGACTAGCAAACTACTGCTATAAGAAGAGGCTAAAATTAAACCCTAAGCACGCTTTTATACGCTGGCAATTTGCTAGGGACTACTGTTACTTTAATTAGAAAAGGAGGACTGTAAAATTTTTAGATAAATGTTTAGTTAAAGTTAACTTAGGAGGCGATAGAGAGTAGTGTGGTGTAAGAGGCTGGACGTTTGGGAAATTCGATTCAAGGTGGTATAGAGCTGGTGTCGGATTAGTGAGAGGTATAGGGGACGGCGATTGACGGCCACTTGCCGTCTCCGCACGCAGCATCAGGGGCTCAGGCGACAGCTGTTAGGGAGGTGCGCAGCCACTGGCGCCTCAGAGACAACTAGGTGGCTGGGGGGCTGAGTAACGCAGTTAGCCGAAGAGGAGAAGGGACGATCAACCAACAACCCTATCAACCAGCAACCCCAGGAGGGACGAACCAACAGAACAACACCCAAAAACCAGCAACCCTAGGAGGGACGAACAACAGAACAACACCATCAACTAGCAACCCCAGGAGGGACGAACCAACAGAACAACACCCAAAAACCAGCAACCCTAGGAGGGACGAACAACAGAACAACCCCATCAACGAGCAACCCCAGGAGGGACGAACACCACACATCCAACTGACGTTTGGACTTGCCTATTTTCTATGTACACTACACTTCTCATATAATAATTACTAGTCCTGATACTGCACTACCTCCTCTAGAGTGTGTTTCCTTCCGACTGCGGGTCGCACCTACCAACTCCACCCTTTACCCAACAGTAGTGTTTTCGTTATCCTAACGAGAGATAGAGACGCGAGATAATTTAGGAGAGGGAGAAGTTAAAACGACCCTCTTAAATAGTATGGGAGCAATCT
This sequence comes from Clohesyomyces aquaticus, assembly GCA_002105025.1. Lineage (NCBI taxonomy): Eukaryota > Fungi > Ascomycota > Dothideomycetes > Pleosporales > Lindgomycetaceae > Clohesyomyces > Clohesyomyces aquaticus. The sequence goes on along the minus strand of MCFA01000077.1, from coordinate 160,684 downwards.
AGGTTACTAGAAATAGCTAGGTTAGTAGGAGTAAATTAGTGATTATGCTGAGGGACCCCTAATTAAAACACAACGGCTACTCTACAGATTCGTACATAAAAACGCTTAAAAAAGGACTCTTGCCTAATTACCTACTAGGGCAAATCTTTATGCAAGATAACGCGCCTATTTGCAACGCCTAAGTTACAAAAGCCTTCCTTAAATCTCATAGCATATAGACCCTTAAGTAGCCTCCGTATTCACTAGACCTTAACCCTATTAAGCACCTCTAGTAGGCCCTTAAAAAGATCGTACATAAACTCTATCCTAAGTTTAACAATTTAGGCAATTTAGAAGAAGAATAGCACCAATTTTATATAGCATTAAAGGTGGGGTGGCAGAGGATACCTAATTTACTAATCTATACACTGATTTAGTCGATGCCGCGCTGGATTAAGGCTGTACGAGCAACGCATGGCTAGCAGACATAGTATTGAATATATTTTAATTAGTTATTACTATTAAAAAAACTATGTATTTACATATAGAAGGAACACCAAAATCGTGATTCGACCCATACTGCCATATGGGGGTTCCTCTCCATACTATCGTGTTCGCCAGAGCGGGCCGAGTATGAGAATCACGTTGATTTTCGATGCACGACGCTGTCGTCGCCTAAGGGCGCTTAGAAAGCTTATCCCTTAACGTAGTTAGAAGTTGCAGAGTTTTTATAACGCTAAGACAACACAGAGGCAATAGAAAACAGAGGAACTAGGTAAAAACTATCTAACACACTACCTAAAGAGCTGCCTTGCTAGCTACTCTAGTTTAGCAGTGCGACAGGACACCTCTGTGCTTGTGCCGCTCTAAGAGTGCTCTGCACTAAGGGTAGGAACGATCTGAAATTCTAGGCCACCTACGAGAGACTTAACAACAGATCCTTGACAGACTTAACAACTAAACAGACTACTATCGTGCTTTGCTAGCGATTAATAGGAGGATCTTAAATAGCGTAGTGCTTGCGGCCTTTAATAGGCGACTAGTCGCTTATACTTAGACTAACCTAGATTAATCTAGGCACTGCAGACTTAGGCAAACTAGCGGGGCATTAGTCTTAGGCAAACTTGAGTAGGACTTAACAAGACAGTAGAACATAAGCTTAGTTAGTAGGAGGCTAAGGGACTAAGAGCTGCGTGGCGTTAAGCTCTCTTAGGGCCTACTTCTATAAGACATGGTTAGCCTATTATCTCTAAGAGGGTTATAGGTAACGTAAAACAGTCTGCTAGGCGTGAAAGGGACTGCAGGGCGTAGCATATAATGGCAGCGATAGACGGCTCTAAGGCACTTGCCCTGGCTATTTGCGTACGCGCAGGGTGGACCCTTGGTGGACTCGTACATGCCTTGCAGGTGGTCAGCTGTCCTCTGCGGCGCAGGAGGCTGCTGCTTGCATCTATCTGTGGCGGGCTGTATAATGGGAGGAGGATTAAACCCTCGCTGACAACACTGTCTATATGGCTTGAAAGGACGGATGCGCGTGTTGGTCTATCTAGAGTGTAGGTGGCAGCGCTGCTGCGATAGGCTTAAGGAGCAAATTAGGGAACTTATGCGCTTTGGCGCATAGTAGGGAGCTTGGGCGGGCAAGCTATGTCGCCCCTACTGTATGACATATAATATACATGTTTCTCTGGGAATTGACAACGCGACCAACAAGACCCCGAGCGAGATCCTCGAGATTATCTGACTAGCTATCCTTAACGCTATCGCCGTCCACTGTCATAAGAGCGGAGACATAGACATACGCCTTAAGTCGCAAGCCTAGCGGGACGCCGTCGCAGCGGCGCCGGACCCCCAGGGAATATGGCTCCTTAGGAAGGCGTACCTGGTAGAGGTCCCTAGTGTGTAATACACCCTCCTAGTCAAGAACAGCTAATCTGCAGATAACTCTAACATTATATAAGACCTTAAGAAATTATTATAAAGACTCTATAGCATAACTAAGATCTTATTAATACGCTAGCTACGTAACCCTAATGCGCCCCTAAAACGCTAAGGAGACAACATATAAAAAACAAGAGGTTCCCTTGTTATAGAGGTAAACACGTAGGCTAAACAAGAGAGAATCGTTTAAAGCAGAATTGTTATTAGGGCAGAATACTTTAAGGCTAGAATTTACGACAGCAACCTAGCACTAAAACAATGCTACTAATGCAGCGCGTAGGGACATAAACAGGGCGCCTGCGCGAAGGCAGCGAAATGCATGTAGTGCGCCAGCGACTATGATATGAGACAATGCAAAGCTAGCCACGTATGCTACACTAACTGCGGACAGACACACAGAGCGTGGCAGATAAAGGCGTGCCCAGCGTTCACGCAGTACAGAACAGGCATATAGAAGCTAAGGATAGAACTAGCTATTAGGTCTAACCTAGCTAGAAATAGAGGCGAACAAAACAGCAGGCTAATTATGGTCCCTTCCCTAGGCAAACGTAACCTAAACGACGGAGAGACCCAACCACCACAGGGGAAAGGCCAACCTACAGAGGCAGCACGCGCAGCGCGCCAAGCGACATTAGACCTAAGCCAAACTATAATCTTTCTAAATAAGAACAGCAGCTAAATAGAGGACGTTACTCTATTATAATAATAAAAGTACTAACAATACTCTAATACAACTACAGCATAGCAAACAGAACTAAGACAAGGCCCTTCTTTAACGTAGCAGAGCCAGCGAAACACTACATACTCGCTATATAAGTGTCAGATTGGTAGAGGTTTGGGGTCCTGGCCAATGAGAATTCGAGGGTGTGCACCTTTGAATTCTTATTGGCCCGCTTATACTAGCGTCTTGGCTGAGCAGGCGCCCTTTTTTTGCAACGGGGCTGGTCACGATAAACACACATAATACAATCCATCAACAACCTCACATGCATTAATAATATAAATATCTCTATTAAATCTGACAATTAAGAGTCTCACTGCCTGTACCTTAGGTATAGAAGACCTTAGAAACATAAAGAACTAGCCCTACAACACGTCCAACATAACGACACAAGCGCCCGCAGCTCAACGCGCGCTACACCAGAGATTCATTAGAATTTATTAAGATGTTAGGCTTAACGCATCAAGATCTGACTGTTATCCTTACAGACCATACTAACTAGGCAAAATAGTCACAACAACTTAAAGCGCAATGCGCTGCCTACAACGTGTGGGCCAAAATAGACCCAAAACAAGCAGTGCCTCTACTAGCAGAACCAAACCCTCTAGTAGCGCCAGCTGTCAGGCTATACCAGCCATCAGCAGCAGCGACGAACGTACACGCTACCTAATACTGCGAAGTGCACGGCGACGACGCCGTAGTACCACCTTTTACCCCAGCGCGACCATTAGATCTATTAACGGCTAAGAAGACATTATATAAAGAAGATACTAAGCACTATTAAACAATGCTTAAGAAATATAAAATCTTAAACTAGAAGTATTAACTAGAACAAGTTAGCCTAGGAAAGGTTATAGAATATATTAGAACTATAGTGTTATTATACCTATTCTATAATTACTGCTTAGCAGACTACCTACACTAGCAATAGATTAACAACCTTGCTATAACAGTAGGAATTAACCTAGATAAAGAGCTCTAACGCGTAAGAGACAGATACCTCGCTACGTTTAAGCTAATAAGAAGCTTAAACTAATAGGAGCCCTAGCTAACTAAGCTAGATCATGCTATTATAGAAGGCAAGGCACTTAGGATCCTAGAATGCTAGGACAACAAGTTTATTAAACAAGACTTTGTTAAAGCAACATATAAACTATTACTAGAATAGACAGTTTCTTTTATAGGCTATAGGATAAGCGATCTAACGATCTTAGTTAAGGAAATAATTAGACAATTCTAGAATTACGCATTACTGTCCTATCCTATTAAGAATAAGAACCTAAAGGCTGCCTTTGTAGCAGGACCTCCCACGCTAAACAGCGAAGACGCTAATAACGCCGCTAACAGTCTAGCAGTACATAGTAGAGGAAGAAACAGAGGCTAGGGACAAAAAACCCTAGGACTATAAAGAAATAATGTAAGAAAGTGTGAAGCCTATAATAGACTACACCTGCTTAGCGCCTGCTAGTACGCATTCCTAAACTCTGCGCTAGCGTGGTAGAAGCTAAGAGAGAGCCTAAAGACAATAGCATAACACTAGATTAATAACAACGCTAATCTCTAAGAGGAGATAAGAGGAGCAAAGAGACTATAGTTAAGAACACTACAGGTAAAGAAATTATATTCTTCTACTCTAGCCATAGAGACTGTTAAGTAACTAGAAGGCTAGAACATAGGCTAGATTAACCTAATAGTACTTACTGCTTTATTTATAGCAGACATATTAAAATATCTGCTATAACACTTATTTATCCTAGACTTAGGAAGCACCTGTTACGTTAGAAACAACATTAATTAATTTATAAACATATAGCTGTTAACATAAGGAGACTTCCTCTAGGCAGGCAATTCTAAAGTATAGATACAGGCATATAGCTTAGTCACTCTATAGGTTAACAGTAAAAGCAGACAACGCTTCCTGCACCTAGAGGATGTCGCATATTGCCCTAACCTATATTATAACCTAGTCTTATTCTAGATACTCTAAAGGCAAGGCCTCTAGTAGGATACTAAATTAAACCTAACTATATTACAACGAGCTAACGACAGTGCGCTAGCAGTACTTATAGAGAAGTATAGTTAATAGATTATTAAGCACAACAACGCGTTAGAGCTAGTAGCTTTTAATATGCAGCAGCCAACGCGCAGAACAGCCGTACGAAAACGAGCTAAGGCCATAGTCTAGCATAAAAGACTTAGTTACCTAGGACCCAACGCCTTAGAGCACCTAGTGTAACAATCTAAGGGGGTGAAGATTATTAGAGTCCCTATAGTAAAATGTAACGCTTGTGGGATATTAAAAGCAAAGCAATTAATATAGCGCACGCCTTAGACTATCCTTAAAGGTCCTAGAGAGCAAGTTATAATTAACTTTTATAACTATAAAGAAGGAAGCATAACTAAGGAGAAGAGCTAGATGCTTATTACGTGCTATGTTACAGGGTTTATATAGGACTTTTACTTTAGTAATAACTAGTTAGCAAGAGTTATTATTAGGCCCCTTAAGTTATTTGTTACCTTTATAAAGAATTAATTTAGCGTAATAGTAAAGGTTATTAAGAGCAATAACAAGATCTTCTTAGTTAAACTAGAGGTTAACAGGTAGTGCAAAGCAAAAGGAATAGTTATTAAGCCTTTAGCACCTAACACCTAAGCCTAGAACAGTAGAGCTAAACGCTTAGGGGGTGTAGTAAAAGAGAAAGGCCGTGCTATAAGAATTAATGCTAACCTACTATAGGACTAATAGCCTAAGATCGCACGAACTGCTATATACCTCTATAATTAAACGCCTAAATATTAAAACTGCTAGAGATCTCTATATAAAATGTTTTTTACTGCTACTGCATTCTAAAATAGAATTGTTACCTTACTACGCAAGCCTAACCTATCCTACTTAAGAGCATATAGTTATAAGGCGTTTGTAATAACAGATAATATAAAGCAAGGCAAAGGACGTCTGCAGAGGTTTAACCTAAAAGCCTAGATAGAATACTTAGTAGGATATTAATCTACTAACATATTTAGAGTATAGGTACTATCTATAGGCAAGGAAATTAGTACCTAGGACGTTGTCTTTAATAAAGACATAGTCTATAGCAGCAGTTATAATAAGATTATAAATAAGCTTATGCATAGCACTATAGAGGAGATAGCAGCATAGATTAAGACTATTAAACTGCCTCCTTCTCTAAATCTAACACAGGATAAACTTAGGGCATTCTATAAAGATAAGACTATCTAGAGAGGAGCCAAAGACAGAGCGCCCTAGTACGATAGAGCTAGTAGGAAAGTTGTACCATACCCAACTCCACCAAGCATACCACTACTAGCAGCACTGCTAGCCCAACTGTTAACTAATGTAGGGCTTAATAGCTCCTTTAGTGCAAATCACCCTTAGAACACTAAGGAAGCCACTGCCTACGGGAAACAAGGTAGAACTGTAGGCTACTATAGCCAACAATGCGATGCTAGAGGCTACGGCCAACAATCTAATGCTAGAGGCTATAGCCAACAATCTAAGGCCAGAGGCTACGGCCAACAATCTAAAGACCACGCAGGCAAACATAGCTAACAATACAACGCTAGAGCCTATGGGCAACAATCTAAAGAGACTGCCTATAGGAAACAAGGTCTAGTAGCTAGTGTAGTTAGACACTTAGAACACTAAGTGTTACGAGATCTATAGGCATTAGCCTTTATAGCTAGAATAAAAGCAGGAAACGTTTAAAAGTTTAAAGGAAAGATGCTAGACTAAGCATAGATTAAGCGTATAATAAGAAAAGGCTAGAAGCTACATTAAGCCTAACTGCCTCTAGCACCTTAAGCGAACAGACTATAGGAAGAGCATATAATGTATCTTTACTTTAAAGAGGCTAAAAAGGAGCACCTCTAAAGTCACAAAGAAACTAAGTCCTAGTTAGAGGTTCTAGCAAAGAACGCTAGGTTAACTAGCCACTAAATACTAGACTTAATATAGGTATATACTTACAAGCTAGACAAGCACTATTAATTCCTAAAATGCAAGGCGTAACTAGTAGTGCGTAGAGATTAACAAAAGAACGTAACTACACAAGACACCTACGTAGCAACCCTTATAGGGAGATCTTTTAGGATGCTTGTTGCTATTATAGCTTAGTTTAACCTAGAGCTAGTATAGTATAACGTCTTAAACGCATTTATAAATGCTAAGATTAATCGCACTGTCTACATAAAAATGCTGCCTAGGTACTAGAAGACAGGCACAATCCTCTAACTTTAGAAGGCACTGTACGGCCTTAGAATATCCCTACTCCTATAGCAGAGACACTTTATAGCCTGCCTTACTAAACTTAGGTTCTTACTAGTACTACATAAGCCCTGCTGTATAATTAGAGATAGCGTATATATTTTCTTCTACGTTAATAATATTACTATAGCCTATGTAAAAGGACATAAAGAAGCAGCAGACAAAGCGGCTTAAGACCTAGGAAAGAGATATACCCTTACTAGAAGAAAGGAGCTTTAGTAGTTCCTAGGAGTAGAAGTCCTACAGGACAGAAAGAATTAGAAAATATAGCTTTTATAAGCAGCGTATTTAGACAAGATTACGAAGCTAGCTATGGAGACCAACCTGCGCCATGATACACCTATGGCTAAAACAGAGCTAGTTCTACGCGATAGACTAGCGCTTCCCTTAGAGATTAATCTATATTAACGTAAGATTAGATCACTTCTCTTTATAGCAGTTAACACACGCCTAGATGTAGCCTTTGCAGTATCAAGGCTCGCCCGCTTCCTTACTAATCCTAGTCTACTTTATTAACAAGCCGCTAATTAAGTTCTTCTCTATCTAAGAGGCATAAGAACACTTGCCCTGTTATTTAGACAGGGGGACACCTTAGTAGTAGCTAGTAACGCGTCCTTTACAGACAACACTGCGGACCGTAAGAGCTCCTAAGGGTACATTATTAAATTATTTAGAGGGCTAATAGCCTAGAGAGCAAACAAACAAGACACTGTTATAACATCTACTATAGAAGCAGAGCTGCTTGCACTTTTTTAAGTAGCAAAGAAAGCTATGTTTATAAGAATGCTGCTTACTAAGCTTAAAGTAGAGTTAACAGAAGCTAAGATCATAATATAATGTAACAACACTTAGACAATATAGCTAATTCACCGCGGATTGATTTCCACTTAATGAGTAGAAAACTAATTCCACTTATTAAGTGGGTTTTTTGTCCTATAATTAGCTACTTAATAAGTAGAAAGATTCTACTTATTTTAAATAAACTTTTAATAAGTATTTTTTAACTATATATTTTTATTATTTTTTTATTATTATTATTTACTTTTTAAAATCTTATAAATTTTATAATAATAATAATAAATTTAAATTTTTATATAATTACTACGCTACTGTTTATACTTATAGATTACCTATGCTTAGTATTTCTATAATTTTTAACAAGTGCTAGTGTCTCTTAGTACTCTTAGCCCCTTAAACTAAGGCACCTATAGCCCTTAGTTCCTTCTAAACCCCTCCTCCTAACCCCCTAGGTGCTATAGCCCTTAGCTCCTCTTAACTCCCTAGGTGCCTATAACCCTTAGCTCCTCTTAACCCCCTAGGTGCCTATAACCCTTAGCTCCTCTTAACCCCCTAGGTGCCTACAGCCCTTAGCTCCTCTTAACCCCCTAGGTGCCTGTAACCCTTAGCTCCTCTTAACCCCCTAGGTGCCCACAGCCCGTAGCTCTTCTTAATCCCCTAGGTGCCCACAGCCGTTAGCTCCCCTTAACCCCCTAGGTGCCTGTAACCCTCAGCTCCTCTTGACCCCCTGGGTGCCCGCAGCCGTTAGCTCCCCTTGACCCCCTAGGTGCCCGTAACCCTTAGCTCCTCTTGATCCCCTGGGTGCCCGCAGCCCTCAGCTCCCCTTGACCCCCTGGGTGCCCGTAGCCCTCAGCTGCTCTTGACCCCCTGGGTGCCCGTAGCCCTTAGCTCCTCTTGACCCCCTGGGTGCCTGCAGCCGTCAGCTCCCCTTGACCCCCTAGGTGCCCGTAACCCTTAGCTCCTCTTAATCCCCTAGGTGCCCGCAGCCGTTAGCTCCCCTTGACCCCCTGGGTGCCCGTAACCCTTAGCTCCTCTTGACCCCCTAGGTGCCCGTAACCCTCAGCTCCTCTTGATCCCCTAGGTGCCCGCAGCCCTCAGCTCCTCTTGACCCCCTGGGTGCCCGCAGCCCTTAGCTGCTCTTGACCCCCTGGGTGCCCGCAGCCCTTAGCTCCTCTTGACCCCTAGGCGCCTGTAGCCCTGGGGGTTTAGTCGCCTAGGGCGCCAAAACGTTACGCTGTTATTGTCTACTATAGCGTCTCTTAGTGCCCACGTACGCCCTCCCTAGGGTATAGTCTTAGGGCACTTACCTTTAGTAGCTATTAGCAAAGCTGTCTTTATTAATTATATAGAATTTCTTTTATAGTATAGCGTTCCTACGTTAGTATAACACTATTTTACTAACTAAATAGCAAATTAGGCTAGTTTCTACCTAGAACAACTAACTACATGCTGCCTCTACTTAGCGTAGCCTTAGCGGCTTACTAGGCCACGTAACGTTTTTCTATTCCCTTATACCTACCTATTAAGTGTTATTGTTTAGGTTATGCACAAGATACTTAACAGTGCTAAAACAAAGCTAGACGCTTCTATTGCTCTTGCTTTTGCTGCTATTACTGTCTCTGCTGCTGTTGTTGCTGTTGCTATCCTAGGGGGGAATTATAAATATAATATAGGCGTTGCACTAGAGGTTGTTGCTACTATATTATAAGTATATTATGCTAACTTTATTGCTGTTAACTAGCTAGCAGCGCTTATATTATATAAGCTAGTAGGCGTAGGTTTTAGACCCATACGCTTTGTTAATCTAGCGCTGTATAGTTGCTAGCAAGGGTTGCTTGTCCTTGTTAAGGAGCAGCAGATTATACTCTATAGGTATGTAATAATTAACTATAGCCCCTACTGCCCACGTATAGTAGTTCTAACGCTTAAAGTTAAGTAGACTGTTAGTAAGGCTTATATAGAGCTTAGACAGTAAATTTGCTATTGTTTTAACTCGCTTAAGAAACTGCTCTAGTAACTATTAGGCGTAATACTATAGGGGGCCAAACTCCTAGATATTTTATGCTAGGTATAGCAGGTAGTAGATTTAGATTATACACACCTATAGGTACTATAAATCTCTGCTATAATATAGCTGTTTATAGTTATAGACAAACAATATAGCAAGCTCTTTAATACGTTAGATATCTGCTTTAAGAATGCTTGTTTATAACACTAGCCTAAAGAGCTCTTAGAATTCTATAAAGTTGTTATAGTATAGCGTAGGTAGCTTCCTTTTAAGAACGACTAGGCTATACGTTAGTACCCACGCCTTCTATTCTAAGGACGTCTATAGCTTCTAACCCTTTATAGATTAAGGTGTAGTGCTAATTACGTATAGTATGTCTACATAGGACTCTAGCAGGCTTCTGTCTAGGAGTACTACGTTAGGGGTAGTAAGTTGCTAGTCTCCTGCTAGGTCCTCTAGCTTTGTCTTTGTCTACATGTAAAACAGGGCCTTTAGGATGTTATAGGCTATATAGTGCATTATATTAATAGAAAAGCTCCCTAGAAAAGCTAGCGTTAGGCAGTTAAGTAGGACTAATTATTATAAGATCCCTATGTCGCGTAGCAAGTTCCTATACGCCTCTTTTTTCTAGCTTATGTTGTTTATTGCTTTTGCTATAGCCTCTATAATATTACAGAGTTTACTAGGGTAATTGCTTATGCTTAGGTTGTCCCTATAGGGGAAATAGTACGTCTTTCTGTTGCTAAGGCACCCTTTAATGTTATAGAGCTAACACGCCTTTTTTGACGCGCCTAGGGTTCTCGTGCCTATCACGCCTGCTACTGCAGGCCTATCTCCTGCTTATAGCGTTAGCTTTTGCTATGCTTTAGGGCGTATACTTGCTAGTAACAAGGATTAGGTACGCCTATAGTGTAAAGTATTTGCTTATAAGGGCGTTGTAGTTAGCATAGGGCGTCTCTATAAACAACCTATTAAGCGCGTTAGGTACTCCCTTGTCTAGCGCTTGTAACTCTTCTATTAGCAGCTCTAAGAACGTATCTATATACTTAGGCTTAGCTGTTCTAAGAATAGTTATAACTATAAGCAAATTGTCTTCTTTGTTACGCACTACTAGGGGCAGGTTTAGGTTATATATAACTAGAGGTGTAAATTTTTAATGCGCTTTAGGATTCTTAACAAACCTAACTCTATTAAGGGTTATCTAGAGGGCTAGATTATAGGGATCCTAAAATCTCTATAGGATAGAGCAGCAGTGCTTATACTATAACTTATAGAACATGTCCTCTAGCTTATTACTCTTACTGTTAGTAGAGAAGCAGTGTTAGTACGCCCGTAGCTCGTTTGCTTGAACTAGGTTCTTAAACTATATAAGTAGCCTAGGTATTAACAGGATATATAGCTAGCTAGAACGTAATGATTTGTGGTCCCTAGAGCAGTATCTTGGCCTACTACAGGCCGCGTAGTTCTTAAGGTTAATATACTGCCTAATAAATACTATACATCCCTAGATATAGCAGTTATACTACTTTAAGTCTAGAGGCACCTTGTCTATAAGCAGCGTATTTCCTTTCTTAACTAGATCCCCTATATTAATCTCATACGCGCGCTAGAGAGCAGCCTGCTGCTTTTTTTATATAGATCTTAGTGTACCTATCTATGCGTTGTATATTTAGAGGTTAATAAGCTGCTTTTTCTGTTCTATAAGCTGTTAGTCTACGCTTCCTAGCAGGAGAAGCTTACTAGAAGAGAGCCTGTTTACGTTATATTAGTAGAGATTATCTTAGTTATAAGCTAATTTAGATATAAAGTCGTCTAATGTAGGTGTCTTCTAATAAGGGATACTTTTGTTGTTAGCTGCTTTCTCCTTATAGTGTTAACAAAGTTGCTGTGTGATATTATAGCAACCTTAACTATTAGCGTTGTCCTTGTCCTTATCCTTGTCGCTCTTGCTATAGGCGTTCTCTTTGTTAGTATTGTTAAGTTCTTGCTAGTGTCTATACTCTGCTAGCGTATTAGCCTCTGCTTAGTTAAAACTAACTCCTATGTCCCTACATATCTTAAAGTGCTAGTAGTAGGTTTAGATACAGACAACATGTCTAGCGCCATGTTGCTTTAGTATATAGCATATATAGTAGACTTTCCCTAGCTCATAAGCTAGTTAAGGGCGTGGGCAGCCTGCGAGATAGAGGGCAGCAGCAAGTTTTTAGTGCTTAGGCATTATAGGCAATAAATTTAGTGTCTAGTTAGCGTTAGTAAGTTAAGATAGAAGTTAGAGAGAAGAGTTTTTATGTAGAAAGGTAGCAAAAGAGCGTGGGTAGTGCTAAGTATAGTCTACTAGTAGCAGCCTCTGCTTTTCTAAACTAACCTAATTATAATAATATATAGAAAACATAATTAAATTATATTAGTGTAACGTAAATCTACGCCTTAGTAACTTCTTATATAATAGAGCAAGGTTAAATAGCAAAATCCTACGCTTGCGCCCTATATATTCTATACTTTACTACTCCTCTTGCCTTCCCCCTATTGTCTGCCTAACTTTGCTATGCCTAAATATCTAAATACTCTACCTAATAGCACTAAAAAATTAGCGCCTACTGTCCTAGATTCCTTAACGAAAGCTAAGCCCTGTAAATTAGATAGAATCTTAATAAATACCTATAACTATAACTATATTAGAGCTAACTACTCTAGGACTAAGATAAGCTTTATAGAAGTTAATTACTATAGTGTCTTATTACTAACTTACTTTGCTGTTTCTACTTTACCCTAGAGTATGCCCCTGCTATAAAGAGTATAACTCTTAAAGCTATACTCTCCCTACTACAACACGACCTCTCTATATATAGCTACTAGGGAGCCTTTAGCAGACCTAATACTATAAACAACACTAGACTCTAGGTGCTTACTCTCTTTTAACTTAGGGAGACTGCGCGCTAGTACGTTAAGGCAAACAGTAGCGCGCGTGTAAGTTAGCTTAAATATATAAGCAAACTGTTATATTAGATTAAGAAAGACTAGTAGAGGCAGACAGGGGGCGCCCTTGTTACACTGCTAGAGGAGGATTAAGCAGCAATTAAGGCTGCTGTTAAATTTAATGTAGTAAAGGGCTTTATATAGAATAACCTCTTTTTACTATACTTTGCTAGGCTTAATAAGGGCAAGGACGAGGTTTACGAGGACTTAAAGGGGGTACACTGCGCCCCTAACAACTAGTTATTCTTAGACCTCTACTTATAGTAGAAGAGTTAGGCAGAGTTTAAGGAAGGTTTAAGAAGTTCTAGGAGGAATCCTTTCTAGATCTTATTAAAATTAAGCTTATATATAGATAGGACTATATAATTCTGCCCTACGTAGTTATAACTATAAGGTATACTGCCTAGCGCGTCTCTTAATGCCTATAGGAGGCTCACAGGCAGCAGGCTAGCTGCTGCCCCTAAACAAAAATCTAATTAAAACTAAACTAAATGTTAGATTTAAGGGGTATTAATAATAGTGTTAATAGAATAAGTGTCGTAATTAATTAATGTTTATGTCTCTGTCTTAGTCCCCTATAAACCTATTAGCTAGCTACATTACTTAGCTCCTAGCTACCTAATTATATCTAAGGGCTGCGACAGCCATGTTGCTGTTGACTGCCGTTAATCGTCGTAGGTCCTATACTAGTGCGCTTAGCTATATATAACGGCGGATAGCCGTTAATAACAGCAGTTAGCCGTCAATAGCCGTCAATAGCTGTCAATTGACGGCTCCTGACGCCATGTAGCCGTCTGCTTGCTAGCGCGTAGATAACGCAAGTAGCCGTTAACTGCCGTAGGTGACAGCTAGTAGCCGTCTCCTCTGCCTATAGTGTCGTGAGTGGAGTGTTAGGGCCTAAAACCTCTACTAATCTAACACTAAACTAAACTATAAGGTGTAGAAAATAATCTTAATTTATAACAAGAACATGTTATATTGTTAAAGCTCTAGCTCTATATATAAAACTCCTAATATTATTAATTTCTAATTAAACAACCTATATCTCGTATAAAGGTGTGTAGGATTACGTAACAGCCTAGTTCACATAGTTAATTTAGGCTAGCATCTAACATCGCGCTAGCAGGCAGCAAATATTATATAATGCTAAGGCACTAGCGCGTTTACTCCTTGCTGTTTACTTGCTCTATACTCTTACTTCCTCTAACTTTGCTAAGAATCTTATATAAATCTAAGTAGTAAAAGAGTAGCTATCTTAAGTAAGAGAGTAGCTATAATATTACGCGCTTATTCTATTTTAGTATAGCGCTACGCTAAGAGATTTATCTTCTCTCTATAGAGCTTAACCCTCTATCTCCTTAACACTCTCTACTCTAATTTACCTCTAATTCTCTATATATATTAGCCTCTCCTACCTCCTTAACATTAAAAACTAACTCTACCTCCTTAACTAGCTGCTTCTCCTCTGTTTAACAACAATATCTAAATATAGTATTTAAAGCCCTAGCAAGTCTAAAAATTAACACTAAGGATATTAGTTCTAATAAGCGTATAGCGCACTAAGCTACTGCTAGTCTACCTACTATAGCAAAGAGAAGAAGTTCTCCTTCTCCTTAACTAAAGCTTTATTAACTAGCCTTATATATAGCCTGCCTGCCTAAGTTAGCTACCTAAACTAATCGCCTAAAGGCTATAAGAGAAGGAAAGTTCCTCTTCCTTAACTAAAGCTTTATTAACTAGCCTTGTGTATAGGCTGCCTGCCTGCCTGCCTAAGTTAACTACCTTAACTAACTGCCTAAGCATAAAACAAAGGAAAGTTTCTCCTTCCCTAACTAAGAGTTTATTAACTAGCCTAGTATAGCTTGCCTGCCTATAACCTTGCTCCTTAGCGCTTGTCTATAACAACTGTTTAACTTAGTAATACTATTTATATAATAGATAGGGAAGAACAGAAAGAGCTATTTTTAGTAGTAGATTAAAGACAAAGGACTAACTAACAACAACACTAGCTAACAACAACTAATTAATTTATTATAACCCTTCTAAGGCGCCTAGTTAGCTTATAATTAGTAGCAGGGTCTTCTTTAGGAGCCTTACTGCTAGCATAGTCTCTTTTAGGAGCCTATAAGTCCCCTATAAGGTACTTATGTAGGTTAATAACAAGTTTAAGTAGGCAGTTATAGAAAATCCCCTTAGCGCTGTAGCGTGTTTAGGCGATTTAAACCTTTATATTATTCTAGCTAAGCCTAGTATAGGGCGGCAGCTTAAAACGTTAACTCTAACACGCTTGTTTATATTACGCTAGGCGTATGCTGCTTGCTTAAGGTGCAGTACTCTTTATTAAGGTTAGGGGCTAGACAGTAATGCTCTAGCGCTTGCAAGTAGCATTAGAAGTCTAAATAGTAGCTCTATTTAGCAAATTTAGGGTCTGTTCCTTGTTCTTTTTAGGTAAATCTAAAGAGTTTAAGGCGACTCCTCTAGTAAGGCTAGCTAACTTGTTAGTTTTAGGCGTAATTAAGGCTAAAAGTTGTTAACTGCTCTAGCATTAGCTATAAGTAGGACTACTTTAATTATAAAGTCCTATGCTTTTCTAATATACCTCACGCAATGTGGGCGCGTTTTAGTTTAGTAGTAGGTAGATTTAGGCTTATTAGCTTGTTAGCTTGTTACAAAAGACCTATTTAGTGCGTGGGCAGGTGCTTAAAGCGGGCTTGTAGGGACGCTTGCTATAGACCTAGACGCGGGTTTATAGCGAAGCTACTTATAGGCTTATAGACAGTGCTAACACCAAAGACTGCGTTAGAAGAGCGACAGGCTTACTATAGGAGTTTGTACTAAAAGGGCTTGCTATAGTGGCTAGCAGCGAGCGTAAATTGTTCTCTTATTAAAGGCAAGCTACTAGCGCCTTAGCTATAACTGTCTTAGAAGTGTAAGTTAGTTTAGTTAAAGGCTCTGTTAGATTATAAGCGCCTTTAGGCTTATAATTAGTAGGAGAGTGCGCTTTAGTTATGTAATGTTTAGCTAAAACTCTATTTAGCAGTACTTCTGCTAGTAATAGGTCCTTAGGCTACTATAGGCTCTTAGGGGTTTTTTTTATCTTATTAATACTGCTAAAGGCAACCTACTTAGCAATAAGTAGTGTTACTAGCTTTAGCTTAAGACTAAGATTACGCGTTGCATCTACTTCTAGCAAGTGTCTATTAACAAGTGCCCTTAGCAGTATAATATAGCGTAATCTTGTTGCTAGAGGCAGGGCAAACCTGTTAGGTGTAGAATAAAGGTTAGCCACTTTAGTAGACACTTAGATTAACCCTCTTATTTTAACGCACTAACTTCTATAATTGCTTTATATGTCTTAGATAGCTCTAGGCGTATAGAAGACATGTATAAATAGAAGTTAGAGGGAATTATAATTTTGCTTATAATTTTACATAACGCTCTAGGGTAGGCCTATTAGTACAGGTAGCAGTTGCTGTCTAGCTAAGGGGCTTCTATATTAATAAGTTAAAGCAGTAGAACCTTAGCATAAGCCTACTGCCTACTTAGAGGCAGCAAAGCCTTAGCCTAAGCTTATATTAAGGGCCCTCTTTGCTTTGTTTCTTTGCTTTAATTTTTATAATAGTTGCTATACGCTACAGCTCGCCTGCTACGTTAGCAACAAGGATAGTAGGCAGAGGAGAGCGATAGATAGTGAGGCTATATAGACCTAGAGCGATGGGGCGGCGGTTGTGGCGGGGCGCTAGAGACTTATAGCCCCTACACTAGCAAGTAGGCTAAGGACTGTCTTTGCTTTGTTTCTTTGTTTTAATTTTTATAAATAGTTGCTATATGCTATAGGTTTGCCTGCTGCGTTAGTAACAGAGATAGTAGGCAGAGGGTTTATAGAGAAAAGAGAGAAGAAAGGGAATTTATATAGAACTAGGGGACGCTTAATAACAAGGCGCGTTATAGTGTAACTCTAGAGCAAAGGTAGTGTAGCTAGGCCGTTATAAGGAGGCGCTAGTAATAGAGCTTACATAGCAAGTTTAGCATAAGCAGGAGAAAGTGCTAAAGCTAGTGTTCTCCTCCCATGCTTAGTATAGAGATGCTAGTAGTTAGCGTGGCACTAGACGTGGCTTTTAGCGATAGGACGCTAGCCCCCTTAGTACTATATACCTAATTTGAATTATAATCGCAGCTATAGTATTATAGCACTAACTAACAGAGACATGCTATAGCATAGAGGCAAATTTCACTTTCCCCTAAGTTTATGCCTATCTGCCTGCCCCTGCTACTACATGCTAGTGTTGTTCTTGACTATATCTGCTTCTATCTAACCTATTGTTACTATAGCAGCTTCTCTAAGTGTATAAACTAAACATAAGGTATATAGATATAATAGGCTAACAATATATAGAGAAAAGACGCCCCTAAAAGCGTAAACACTACTTAACCTTTTAAGGGGGACGACACTGCCTATAAAGCCTAGCTTATGGCTTAGCTTATAGCCTAGATTATAGCTCTTTAAGAACAGCTTTAACAGATCTAAGCAAGCTTAAATCCTACTCTAGCTAGTCCCTAGCCCTATAAGCCTATGTTCCCTTAGTCACTGCCTAAAGATTTAACTACACCTAGGCTATCTAAGCGCACTAGCTAAACTAAGCTAGTTATTACTATCTCTAACAGCAAAGATAATTCTAAGGATAACAGCAACAAGGATATAGGGCTAGAGATTATAGGGGACTTAGCTAGAACGTTAAAAGAGGCACTCTATAAGCAAGACAAGAAGTATAGGCTTATAACATAAGTGCTATTTATAAAAAAGGAGCTTAACATAGAGCCTAGTAGAGAACCTAGCTAGGATCCTAACAAAGAGGGGTCTAGCAAGGAGGATTCTAGTAAAGAGGAATCTAGCAAGGATAAGCTTAGCAAGGAATCTGTTAAGGAGGACCCTATAAAGAAGAAGCCTATAAAGAAGGGGCCTATAAAGAAGGATCTAGAGAAAGAGAATTAACAGAAAGATATAGCGCGCTAGAAGAAGCGCATAAATAGTGCCTAAAAAGAGGACCTTGCCTATGCCCTAGGAAATAAGGACTAGCCTTAAAAGAGGCGTAAGAAGAATAATTTAGACAAGAAAAAGACTAAACGCTACTTTTAACTAAAGCCTTCTAAGAAGGTTATTAGCAAAAATAGCATAACAAAAATTAAAAAGCCTTACGTAAAACTAAAACATACTATAAAAGAGTTTATTAGGGCCTACGTTTAAGCTTTCCTAGATGTTATGCTACTAAAGGGCTGCTATGTCTTTTAGGACTCTAAGAAACTTAAGCAATTTAGGCAAGCAATAACATGCTTATTTAGGTTGTTTTTCTTCCTGCTAGATAGAAAGTTAAGCAATTTAAGCTATACCTAATAGAGTATAATTAAGAAATACATAACTAACTTATACCTATAGCTTAAGGTCTTTAATAGTTTATAGGCTATATGCTAGCTTGTTTTATTAGCATAGCAAAAAAAGAAACAAAACTAAGCTGCTAGATTGCTAGAGAAGGAGTTAAAGAAGGGTTCCTTAGAGGAGAACTCTTTAAAAAAGAAATTGTTAAAAAAGAAGGCTAAGGATAGCAAGGTTACTATAAAAACTGCTGTTTGTTATACTATAGGAACATATGTTTGCTTAACCTATAGTAAGTCTTAGTTACTTAAAGACTTTATAAACTCTATAAATCTTTAATTATATAAGAGATATGCTAACAAACTTAGTAAGGCAAACAGCTCTATTTATAAAACAATAGGCAGCAGAGAGGCGCTATATAGTATAGGGTTGCTAGAGACTAAGGGGGGTAGCAGAAGAGCTAGGGCGATAGAGAGGAGCAGTAGGAACGCTAGCAGGGCAGAGAGTCTAAAGAGTAGCTAGTATATAGCAGCTATACCTAGTAAGCTAATATAAGAGCAGGATAACAACAAGCTAGCGTAAGGGGAGAAAGGCAGCAGCAGGGGAGGCTATATATCCTCTACCCTAAGCAAACAATCTAGGCCTGTTAAGACTATAAATAGAAGTATATACTACGGCACTAGGGAACTAACAAAGGTAGATAACCTGCCTATAAACTATACCTAGCATATAATTAGAAGATTAGGGGCAGTAGAAGACCTAGCTCTAGAAGAGAGGCTAGACAAGAGACAACAAACAGGGCTTTAGAAACTAGGTAAAAAAGAGCAAGCAGCCCTCCTTAAGAGCATATAGGCATTATAGCGCTAAGAACTACTAGCCCCTATAGCAGCGCTAAAGAAGGGAAAGTTAAAGGCAAAGGCAGATGCTAAAAGCTAGGAGGGGGACAAGAATAAGCACAAGCCTTGCTGCTATGGCTGCCCCTAGAAGTCTAAGAAAGAGGCTACTTAACTAAAGCGCCCCTATAGCTAGCCCTATAAGCAAAAGGCGCTAACCCTAACGTACCCTAAAGAAGACTTTATTGCTTTAGAAGGTAGATATGCTAAAAAGGTTATAGACAACTTTAAAGAAGCTGTAGACGACGCTAAAGTAGCTATAGGCGCTGCTAAGTACACTCCTAAGCATAACGCTAGTAAGGACGAGGATAGTAAGTATAAGGCTAGTAAGAACAAGGCTATAGACAAGGCTTCTAAGAACAGCAGGACTATTAGGTATAAGGCTGCTAGTAACAAGGCAGATAAGGATTCACCTTTAAGCAGTGAGCCTAATTAGGAGCGTTTTAATATAGTAGAGTTTAAGGCTGCAAGAAAGAGAAAGCAAGCCTAAAATATAGCCTATATATATAGCTAAACATGCTCTTTTTTTATAAATTACGTATAGCATTACTTAAAGACTGCTTTAAAATAGCTTAAAAATAGCACCTAAACGCCTATAGAGCGCCTTAAGATAACTAAGTCCTTTAGATTTTTAAAAATTTTAATAAATATATATATAAGAAAAATATGTTCTACTTAATAAGTAGAGGTTTTTTACTTATTAAGTGCCCTAAGTAGAGTTTTTCTACTTATTAAGTAGAGAAACACTTATTAAGTAGAGTTTTTCTACTTATTAAGTGGCCTAAGTGGGGTTTTTCTACTCATTAAGTGGGTTTTCCACTCATTGAGTGGAAACTAATCCGTAGTGTTAATAAGGAAATCTTATAGCTAACAACAAAACTCTGCCATGTGGATATCCATAATTACTAGCTAAGGCAAGAGGCAAGAAAGAAGTCTATTAAGGTAGTATATATTCCCTCTAGCAAAATGCTCGCTAACAGACTCACTAAGGCTTTGCCTGCTAACAATTAGCCCTAGTTCCTTAAACAACTTAGACTAGTAGATGTAAGGGAGCGCATGAGCGTAGAGGAGGCAGATCTAGAAGGGATCATAAGCCTAATAGAGTTAATAGAAATGTGACCTAAAAGGAGGGACAGAAAACCTCCCTAGCATCTCTAGCTTAGAAGAGCAAGAAGCCCTAAGCTAAGGGGGTGTGTTAGATTAGTAGAGGTTTAGGGTCCTAGCTAATAAGAATTCAAGGGTGTGCACCTTTAAATTCTTATTAGCCCGCTTATACTAGCGTCTTAGCCAAGCAGGCGCCCTTTTTTTGCAACGGGGCTGGTCACGATAAACACACACAATACAATCCATTAACAACCTCACATGCATCAATGATATGAATATCTCTATCAAATCTAACAATAAGAACTAGCCTAGAACAAACAAACAAAGCGAACGTACTGCCTGCCTAGTTATACACTAGTATATAGAGGCAACGAACGGACAAAAACATGCTTTATAATAAGCACGGCACTAGGCCTTAAGGCATAGAAAAGGACGTATAGCTTAGACAACTTAGAAGCCATTAAACTACAAGCAAAGGACAAGAGGATAGTAATATTCAACGCCTATAACACAACGAACTAACTAATAAACCTTAGTATTATAAACTAACTATAGAAGCAACTTGCAAGGACTACAGCAGACTAGATTATAGTCCTTAGAGACTTTAACCTACACTACTAATCATAGGGAGGCATAGAGACACAATGCGACCTAGCGGCAACACGCCTACTAAACGCTATAGAATTAAAAGGCCTTTAATTGTGCACCCTAAAGGGCCTACTAACATGGAAACAAGGCGCAAGACAATCCGTGATTAACTTAACCTTTATAAGTACTACCCTCGCGCAGCGCCTAGAGCACTGCAGACTAGTAGACAAATAGGCACTCACAAAGGACTACATCCCTATACGAATCATAGTCGCCTGCTAAGTTGAACCAACAGCGACGCAACGGCGGTATGCTATTACAAAGATAGACCACAAAAACCTCTGCAAGGACCTCACAGAAAGCACCTAGCACTAGCATAATTAACCTCTAGCAGCTTTATAAAAGGCAATCTAACAGGGCATAGAAACCCACTGCCTAAGGTCAAGACCTAGCAAATTCGCGTGGAGGTCATGGTCGCCCTAAGCCGTAGTATTACTCATAAACGTAAGACGCGCCTAGAGGGAGGTTACATAATACTACATAGAGGAGGCAGAGGAACGCCTGCAAAACATAAGGAAAGCGCTTACTAAGGAAATGTAACAAGCTAGCAGAGCAAGCTAGAGGACATTTGTTAGCAGTCTCTAGACAGTAGCAGCAAAACCTTAAAAAACACTCTAGGACATAATAAAATAGAGCAGGGCCTATAAAAAAGGGCCCTACATAGACCTACACCTACTAGCACTATAAAACATAACAACTAAACAGGGGGTAGAGGACAGCAAAGGCAAAGCAGCTATCCTTATAAAGAAATTCTTTCTAATAGCAGGGAAGCAGACTTTAGCAACCTTAAAGGAGAACTATAGAGGAGCGCAAGCAAAACAACGTACTACTATAAACAGGAAGCAATAAGAACAGCAAGACATAGAACCCTTAACTAAACATAGCCTATATAGACTATAGAGTTATAAAGTAACAAGTATAAGACGTAATACGTAAGCTCCTAAGCAAGAAAGCCCTAGGACTAGACAAAATACTAAACAAAGTCCTTAAAACGCTTAGCAATACTATTAGCAACGACCTAGCAAAGGCAATTAGCAAGCTATTTAACAGCGCCCCTCTGCTAGAGGGACTTAAAGACACTATTATAGTAGCACTACGTAAACTAGGAAAGAAAGACTACACCCTAGTTAACGCCTATCGCCCTATAGCGCTAGAGAACATAATTGCTAAGCTAGTTAAAACTATTATAGCAGAGCGCCTAGCAGAGGCAGCAGAAGAACACTAACTACTACCCTAGAACTAAATAGGTGGCTAAAAGAAGAGGTCTATAATAACAGCAGTTAAGCTGCTTACTAACGTCGTCTAGACAGCGTGGAAAGCCTAGAAAAGATGCGTAGTTTTAATGCTAGGCCTTGACCTTATAGGAGCCTTTAACAACGTAGCATATACTAGACTACTACATATACTCTAGAACAAGGGCATACTACTATAGACTATATAGTTTATAGAGACTTCCTTAGCAAACAAACTATATAAATTACGTTTGCTAGGTACATAAGCTAGAGGATATAGGTAAACGTAGGGATCCTATAGGGGTCCCTCTGTCCCTAATACTGTTCCTCTTCTTTATTATAGAGCTACTAGAAGAATTTAAATAACTAGGAAGCAATAACGTATTTAGATTTAGATTTGTTAACAACACTACGCTAGTAGCCTAGGGAAACATAGCAGCAGACAACTGCTAGAGACTTACTATAGCCTATAACAAGTGCGTAGCATAGGCAAAGCGCTATAGAGCCAAGTTCGCCCTAGACAAGTACTAGCTCATGCACTTTACTAGGAGGCGAGGCAACGCGAGGACCTAGCAAGTACTGTTTATATTGCTAGAGACGAGGCAGAGCTCTACATAAAGTCTATCTAGATCTTAGGCATATAGGTAGACCTAAAATTATAATAGAAGGAGCACACCTAAAAGGCAGCATAGAACAGCGAGAGCTTATTTAACGTGATAGCGCGCATTATAGCATTAACGTAGGGCCTGTTAATGTAATAGTTAAAACTTATCTATATAGCAGTAGTATAACTAGCAATAATATACAAGCGTAGGTATAGAGACAGCAACTTAACAGAGGATTAATAGCTATAAGCATAATAGAGCTACTTCTAAAAACGCAGAAGAAATGTCTTAGGCAGATTACTAGAGCATATAAAGGTACCCTAAGCGCGGCTATTAAGCAGGAAGCAGGCATAGCCCTGCTCTCCCTCTAGGTTAAGACACAAGCGTTCTAACAGGCAATTAAGCAACATAGAGCTATAGACTAGAACGTCTAGCAAACTATATAAACTATATAGAGGTTACTAAGATAACAGGGAAGCAATATAACGCGCCGCGCCTAGCCACGCAGAGCGAAGCAACAAAAGCAAAAGCAGACAACCTTATCGCCTAGGTACGTGAATAGCAAGCACACTAAGCAGAACGCTAGCGCGCTAAGAGCAACTTGACGCGTGGCTAATAGACTAGACAACTATAGACAGGCACCTACATAGCAATCTAACAGAGACAAGACCTTAAATAGAAACAGGCTTAGAAACATAAAGGCAGGGAAGGAAGGAAACAACCTAGACAGAACTATAGACAAAACGCCCCTAACAGCTATACAACGACCTCTTAAAAGCAGAATTAACAGCGCTCTTCCTGCTCACATGGAGGCAATTAGACTTAACTGCTAGCTAGCGCACTATAGGGTACTAGGGATCTCTAGAGAATGCCCCTATAGGTGGCATAAACAAACAGTTAAACACGTGATCTTCTACTATATAAGATATAACAGGAGCGCGCTGCTACTACGCCTACGTAACAAAAGGCTAAAGGATGCCCTAGGCTACCTAGAATAAGCAAAGGCAACAGCCTTATAGTTACTTAAGCAGAGAGTTCTAAAATAGTTTAAAGTAGCCTAGGACTTAGCCCTAGAGAATTATGTAACATACTAAGAGATCTAGGGACTATTAGGCTAGACAGACCCTTAAGGAAACGCTGCCCTAACGCTACTATAACGCTAGCGTAACGCTACTAAAGACTGCTAGACTACCTCTTATATAAATACCTCTCCTTCTCTTCCTATTTTCTTACTCTCTCTCTCTCTCTCTCTCTTAAGCCCCTTACTAAGAGCAAGTATAACAACATAGGTAGTTAAGACAAAAGGAAAACGTAGTACCCTTATAGGCAAAAAGTAAGGGGAACGTAAATATAGCATATAGAAGGTTTTCTCTACGCATGAGTTTTATCCTATAGCAAAAGTCTACATAAGCTACTAGAGCTTAAAATAGACAGTAAATAGATTAAATAATAATAATATTTACATATAACATTAAGTGCGCGTTGGTTCATTTTCGCGTCGCAATTTAGTGGGGAAAAAGTGATGAGCACAGACTTTTGTCCTCTGATTGTAGGTTACGTGAAAAATTCAGCCAAAGGCTTTAATGTTTTCGTAAACTCTGTCATAAGGAAGGCATTCTCAGCCAAGACTATTACAAAGCAGCTACGTTGCGACGAGGCGGTTACCTACAATGTACGCATACGCGTGTGGTGCCTAAACAGACCCCTAGCCAGCTTCTTCATGGACATGCATCAAATGAGTAGTAAAGGGTGCGCTATTTGTGACAGTGTTGCAAGTCTTTGGAATCAATCATCCCAATTGGGCTACAGCTCTCTGTTTAGTTATCAGACTAATTAGTTGATTACCAAGCTATCAGACCAGTTGATTACCAAGCTAAAAAAAGACAACAATTCAGCAAAGAGAGAGTTGCGGGATTGTGACAATTTCCAAGCTAAAGCAACCATTCAGCAAAGCAAAGAGAGAGCCGCGATATCGATTCCTTGGTTAAATACCTCGCTTTCACCATGGAAAGTGGAGGGCCAACAACGCTTTCGACTCAGGCCTAGACTGCACGAGCTCATACATCATGGCTGTCCACGCTCTCCTTGGCGCAACTGGTAATTTAGGCTCGGCGATTCTGAGATGCCTGCTTTCCTCGCATGGACAGATACCCGACCTTCGTATCAACATTCTGGTACGCTCGAAGAGTAAGCTTCTCCAAGCTTTCCCACAACTTGAGTCAACCTCATCGGCCACCATCACTATCTTCGAAGGCTCCATCTCGGACGAAGATACGCTCAAAGCATGTATCAACGGCGCCTCCACCATATATGTCTGCGTCGCCACCAACTACGCCAGTCGTAATGTCGACATTGCTGTTACGACGGCAGCACGTCTCGTCGCAGCTCTCGGCCAACTTCGCAATGACCGTGAATCCGAATACAGCACACCAGTCGTTCTGTTCAATCGATCTATGGCTCTGAATTCAGATGTCCAGTTGCCTGTCCCGGGTTTTATAAAGAGGTTCACCGTCTTCGCAATCTGGCACATCTACGAGGATCTTCTGAAGGCCGGTGCAGTGTACGCTGGGGCCGAGAAGGATGGACTGCTCACGTGCATCACGGCGGACGGGCCTGGATTGATGGGTCCGAACCGGACGGAGGCCACGGGGTATAAGCTTATGGAGCGCGGCAAGGCGTCGGCAGCGTTGAACTATGCGGACTTTGGCATAGCCATGGTAGAACTTGGACATCGCCGCGAAGAGTTCGGAGGTAAGGTCGTCGGCATCAGTGCCACCGGCGCAGTGCAGATCGACGTCTTAGCCAGCATCTGGGTCTTCATCCTGGGCTTGAAAAGCCGACTGATTCCATTCTAAGATCGGAAGCAGAGGTGGACGGCTGTTGTGGTCACTACATCCAGATCAAGTATTTACCGGTAGCCGCGGCGATCTCGAACTGGCAGTCCGACTTCAGCATCTTACTCCTCGCCATTAACGCTAAACAACAGCTGGGAGAAATCCATAATCACCTACTTAAGTAGCTCGCTTGCTCCCTGTGCGGTAAGGAAAACCACCACGTGGACGCAGGACATTTCTTGTAAGGAGAAGCTCGTTTCCTGGAAGCCGGAACCGGGGGCCCCTCTATTATAGTTGCACGCTGCATAGCTACCAGTAGGGTGGCTGGGACAGTCTATAAAGTAATCAATCAATCTATTGTTCCTAGAAACCAGGCCTCGACGATGAACCGTGTCTAATAACGTGGATAAGCGCCTTCACCTGTGCTTAGTCACCTGAATCGTGGTCCGGGGCCACACTCCGAGCCGCAGTTACGAGTCTATGTGAATTCCACAGCTATGATACACATGCACGCGCTAATCCTTAAAATACAGTGTTACCCGTTCAGCGTAGGAGATAAACTATGGCTAGATGCGCGCAACATTCGTACAACGCGCGCGTTAGAGAAGCTTAACAAGAAGAACCTCGAGTAGAAGCAATAGAGGATAAGCAAATACAGCAGAAGTTAGAGAATTAAAGTAAACCATAGAAAACAAGCAGATAGGGCAATGTCACGGTGTGACAGAAGGCAGTATAATGTGCTCGCATAGTATCCTCTGAATGGCGCTTAGAGGCTACATTTGAGCCCAGGCTCAGGCTCAGGCGCAGTCCTTAAGCCCTTGAGCCGGAGCAGACTCGGAGCTGGAACTGAGCTCCTTACGCAACGTCTTGTACGATAGATTATCACACGAGAGACTGAATTGAACCCCATTTCTAAGCGTTACTTAGCTCTCCGAACGACGATCGATTGCCTCTCATGACAGGCAAAGGGAAAAGACAGGGATAGGAAGACGTTATTAAAAATTGAAAAGCAGCGAGGAATTTTTCCTGCAAAGCTC
The DNA here is from genome assembly GCA_002105025.1 of Clohesyomyces aquaticus. Taxonomy (NCBI): domain Eukaryota; kingdom Fungi; phylum Ascomycota; class Dothideomycetes; order Pleosporales; family Lindgomycetaceae; genus Clohesyomyces; species Clohesyomyces aquaticus. Next base: position 134,255 of record MCFA01000077.1, on the reverse strand, counting down.
AGATTCTTGATTCCGTTCCTAGTTCCTGTTCCTGTTTAAGGGTGTGGCTAGGGCCAATAAAAATGCCACTTTCGACATAGCCCAGCCTTGGCAACACAATTACTAGATAATTACAGCCACAGTGCAAACGTCAAACTAGACAGGGAGTGCTATGTTCTTCATCCTATAGTCGTATGTGCTTCTTCATAGCAGAAAACAGCATTATAACCTAAGGATTCTAGCACTTCCTAACAATTCCTAGCGTAGGGACTAATAAGAAACTAATAACAACAATAAAAAGAGAATACGTAGAAGAGACTTACATTATAGGCATAAGAATAAGCATAACTATAGAGTAGTTAAATCTTTAAAAGAACTAAGACTTAAGGCTAGGAGCAACCCTAATGTAAACAAGTCTATATCCTAGCTTAGCAAGTAAATTAACTAAGAGAAGTAAGGTTTATAAACTAACTTTATATAAAGTTAAGCAGTCTAGGTTAAACAGAAGCAGTTCCTTATAAACAGAACTATAGCAGCATAGAAGTGTCACGGTACTACTTCTACTAGGTCTTGGGTTCTTGAGAGAAGACAAGAGCTTAGTAGTTGTTAGTAGAAGCAGTGGTCTCGTTAGTTAATTCTTAGGGCAAAGATAAGGTCTGTTGTTGCAGGGTAATCTTATAGTATTAAGGGTATAATCTATAAGGATTAGGTAACTAATATATTAAGTATAACTAAGTAGATTAAACGCGAACTTCTATAAGGGTAGTTCGCCTTCTAGATATAGAGATATATAATGTTAAGTGCTCTGTCTTGCTCTACTTGCTCTATAAGATTAGTAAGAGCACTAAGAGCATCTAACATATAACTTGCTCTGCTTGCTCTGTTATGTTAGGGAGAGCGCAGAGAGCGCCAAGCCTCTTGCTTAGTTAGCACTCTGCTCTGCTGTTGCCTTTAGTTCTAACAGAGCAACTCCCTTAAGGCGACAGGTTATAGTAGGGCTAGCGCTAGTGGTTTGTAACATTATCCCCCCTTTCTAGGACTTCGTCCTTAAAGTTTCTATTATGCTAAAAGTCTCTCTAACTAACAGTATATAACGTTGTCTTAACCTTGCTATTTTTATTAATACCTTTAGTAACGTTATGCCTATAGCTTGTTAAAACTATTATAAAGCAAAACTAGTATGTTAGGTATATATTTAGTTAGGTTAGTATAGCAAGTATAACTAAAAGAATCTATAAGATTATAACATCTATATCCTAGAAAGTAAATAGGTGTTAATTTATAAAGATAAAGAGCGTCTTTAGAGTTGTCTAGAGGCTCTAGAAAAGGAAAAGGCTAAGGTTAAAAAGTCCTTACGTGAGAATGCTAAAAGGGCGGCAGAGGCAATATTAGTAGAAGAAGCGTTGCTCTCTTTGTTAGAACAACAAGAGGCTACGCTGTCTTTCTCTAGTGCGCTTACGTTGTTGCCTTTTACTTAGAGTTTAATAGATAGTCTTCTAGATATAGTATAGGATGCTAATGCTCCCTTATACTTAGTAGATAATTCTTCTGCTGCTAGTAGTAACGTATAGGGCTCCTAGCAGTTCCTAAGGTTAGTAACAGGTTCCTAGGTGTTTTTGCTTATAGGGTAACCTTTCTACTTAACTAGGTATTCTAGTCTATTATATCCTCCTTGTCTAGTTTGTTAGTAGTTAATAATTCTTTTAACTTTAAACTTGTCTTCTTCTTAGTTTAGTATTAGAATGTTGTTTATAATAGCGTTTTAGGGTCTGCTAGTTCTAGTAGGGATACATAGAATATAGAGTATACTTTTATATCTAGTAGGAGTTAGAGTTAGTAGTTAACTAGTCCCTTCTAGACTTAATTAAAAATAGTCTAACTTTAACGTAATCTAATCCTTGCTTAGTTGTTTTATATATAAGTTTTTATAAGTAGGTAAACTCTATCTCCTCTCCTTTAGCTAAGGTGCTATTTTTTGTTTTTTATTAACATATAAAATGCTTTTACGTTAAGCATTTTTAAGGTTAAGTTATAGCTAGTTATATACTAACTTTAATTCCTCTATAGTTTTTATAGCAGCTTATGCTTTAATGCTTAGTAGCGTCTGTTTAAAGAGATTTAGGTGCTTCTTTATTTATAAAGTAAGGCGTTTGTCCTGTTGCTTCTAAAAGTTTGTTATTATATGCTAGTTATGCTATAGGTAGTAGCGATACCTAGTTGTCCTAGTTCTAGTTAACATATATCCTTAAATAGGCTTTAAGAGTTTAGTTTGTTCTCTCTGTTTGTCTGTCTGTCTATAGATAGTAAGCTATAGATAGTTTCCTCTTTGTTCTAATTATAGCAATTAATGTTGTCTAATAGTTTAATATAAAGAGCTTGTCTCTGTTACTAATAATTAATTATAGCATGCTATAGTGTTATATAAGTTAATCTAGTATAACGTGTCCTAGCTATACTGCTATGTAGTGTTATAGAATAGTACTAGCTTAATATATTTAGTAAACGTGTTAACTATAACTAATATAGCGTTATATATAATTCCTGTTATAAGGTCCTCTAAAGCAGGTAGTCCTATAATAAAATCTATTAAAATGTTATCCTAGGGTGCCTTAGCAATAGGCATAGGTTACATTTCTCTATGTTATCGTAGGTACTATGTTTGTTCTTCTAACAGTCTATATATTTTATAATAAACTATAAAACCTTATGTTTTATCTTGTTAAAGTTATATATCTTTAGATTAGTTCTATTGTTTAGCTTGTTCCTAGGTGTCTATGTATAGGGTTATTATAGTGTTGTCTAATAATCTCCTCTATAGCTTAGGTAGAACATTGTTGTTAATGCGTAGGATAGCGTTTAGTTGTTATATAGGTCCTAGCAAACCGTTAGGGTTCTGTTATAGAAGCGTCTCTTATACTTCTCTTTTTTCTAACTAAGTTGCTTTGTCTGCTTAGAGCGTTAGCTCTTCTATTGTCTTTTCCTAGTATGTATATAATCTTAAACTTATACTGTCCTAACCTTTCTGCCTATTAGGCCTAACAGCCTATGAGTTTCTTAGTAGTAGTAAAGTACGTAAGGTTCTTATAGTCTATAAAGATTGTTAGATCTAAGCAGCTTTCTACGTAGATCCTCTAATGTTCTAGAGCATTTATAATTGCTATTAGTTCCTTGTTATATACGTTATACTGTTGTTCTAGTCTAGTAAAGCTCCTTAAATAGTATTTAATTAGATGCTACTAACTGTCTTGTTGCTATGTTACGCATGCTCCTATAGCTAGGTCTAATGCGTTAGTCTTAAAGCGTAGCAGTTCTCTGCTTTAGAAGGCAATTAGAGCTAGAGGGCTAATACATGCCTCTCTAAGTTGTTAGAAGGCTTCTTCTTGTTCTTTCTTCTATTTAAAGGGTGTATCTTTCTTGTTAGTCTTGTTAAGGGAGTGTCTTTATAGAGTATTCCCTAATAAATCTCTAGTTAAAATTTATAAATCCTAAGAACTCCTAGATTCCTTAACACTTGTTAGCCTTAGCTAATCCTTAATAACTTATATTTTCTTTAGGCTTATCTTAACTCTTATAAGTTAATAACATAGCCTAGAAGTTAACTTCTTCTTATAGAACTTATACTTCTCTAGTTTAAGTTATAAGTAAGTTTTGTCTAGTAAGGTTAGTACCTTTTTAACATGTTCTATATGTTCTTCTTAAGTCTCTAAATAGATTAGAATATTATCTAGGTATATAACAACAAATCTGTCTAGATATGCTTATAGCATGTTGTTAATAAGTGTCTAGAACGTTGCTAGTACGTTAGTAAGACTAAATAGCATAACAGTATACTTATAGTGTCTATAGCAAGTCCTAAATGCTATCTTCTATTCTTTACCTTTCTTTATTTAAATAAGGTAGTATCTGTCTCTTAAGTTAAGTGCTATAAATATCTTTGCTTAGGACAATTAGTTCTATAGTTCTAAGATATTTAGCAGTAGGTATTAATTCTTAACTATAATGTTATTAAGTTTCCTAAAATTAATATATAGTTATAGGGTCTATTCTTCTTTAGCATAAATAGAAGTAGATAGCCTGCTAGTAATGTTAATAGTCTAATATAACCCTTCTTAAGTGCTTTGTTAAGGAATTCCCTTAGCGTTCTAAGTTCTGTTTCTAATAACGCGTAGATTAGTCTAAAAGTTAGCTGCTTTCCTTCCTATAGGACGACTTCGTAGTCCTAGGGTTAGTGTCTAGGCAGTGTAGCTACACCTGTCTCTTCTAGAATAGGTATGTCTATTTCTTATATTCTATAGGATCTTAGAAGTTACACTATTCTTCTCTTCTCTTGTTATAGTTGCCTATTCTTTTTAATAGAGGCAACTGTTCTTGCTAAACGTGTCTTGTCTAAGGTTATGTTATAGAGCTCTGCTCTTGCCCTCTTATCTGCTATTAGCGTTATGTAGCGCGTAGGTTCTAAACTTAATGTGTAGTTATAGTTTCTTAAGGATATTATTTCTTTTTCTAATTAATAGTTAGGTTATGTTTTATAGCTAAGGAAGTCCTAATATAACGTTATAGGTAGCTAGTCTATAACAGTCTAGGTTAATTTCCTTAGTATGTCCTTAGGTTTCTATAGGTACATGTAGGACCTTATGTTATATTATGTCTTGCCCTAGCATTTTTTCTCTATTTATAACATAAAGTAGATAGGTTCTAGTTTCTTAAGAGGTTATAGCCTAGCTATAAACATAGCTCTTGCAGAAATAAAATTGCTTAATGCCCCTAAATCTAATAGTGCCTTTATCTAATAACCTCCTAATTTAATAGGTAGCTTAATCTATAATAATCTAGTAGCGTAGTAGTGTTTTGTTGTTTTGCTAGGCGCTTGTCTAAAAAAGAGTTAGGTCTAAATCTGTTCTTAGTTTTCTCTATAAGGTGTTATATGTAGTTTTCTCCTAGACATAGTTGCTATATGTCCTAGGTATAGCAGCTGTTAACAGTAGTTTTTATTTCTACTATGTCTGTTTGTCTTTCTCTAGGAAATGCTGCTTGTCTTGTTTGTCCTAGAGGTGCATAGCGCATGTGTTGTCTATATATTTAAACTAATGCTATTTATAGTTGCTTTGTTATAATAGGAACTATCTATATTTGTTCTTTTAGTTATAGTAATCCTCACATAAGTCGTAGTTACATAACTCCTATTAGATGTTACTATAGAGTTAGTTTTAGTAATCTAGCTAGTAACCTAGTACTATAGAAGCGTCTTCTTTACGTACTCTTTCTTGTTCATGTGGCTACATGTTAGTCTTTTCTTAGTGCAGTGCCTTCCCTAGAGCGTTGCTAAAATTAGGTAACTAGCTTAGGCGTTGTTTTAGCGACTTGGTCTACTAAGGTTCTTTGTCCTGCTCTTTAGGATCTAAAGATACTTTTTTGTTGTTAACATCTAGGAGTACTCTAAGCTCCTGCTTAATGTCTTCTAGTGTAGCATACTGTCCTAGTAGGTGCATGTTTTCGCACTTTATGTTAATCTAGTTAAGGTATTCCTTTGCACTAATTATGTCTTAATTATAGTATTTTCTATTAGCAGTGCGTTATAGGTTCTAATAGATCTCGTGCTTGTCCTTGTCTAAGATTATAACCTCTTAGTCTTTCTATTATTTTATTTGCTGTTTATTACTAAAGTGCCTAAGCAGTTTAATATAGTTCTCCTTAGTTAGTTTGTTAACGTAGTCTATAGACTCTTATAGTACGTCGTCTAAGGTTAGTTCTTTGTTAGTGCTTTTAAATCCTATTAGTAGTCTATTAGGATTATTGTCCTTATAGTGTCCTGTTATTAGTCTATAGAACTTATTAATAACTTTGTCTCTAATGTCTATTCCTTATAATCTTTTATAACTAATAATTTCCTACTTAGTGTCTTAGGTTTTGTCTAATGTGCTAGTATTAAGTACGTTAAGTTGTTATATAACTTTGTTCTTAGAACAGCAGTTTCTACTAATATAGCCTATTTTTCTATAATTATAGCACTTTTAGGTTTCTTAACTAGTATTGCCTGTTATAGCAGTTCTTTTCTTGTTATAGCTTTTTAGGTTCCTTCCTTTAATTATAGCGTCTAGGTGCATTAGCTTAGGTCTGTTAGAGCAGTAGTATCTGTCTATATAGTTATGTCGTTTTCCCCTGTTATACCTATAGCGTTGTTGTCCCTTGTCCTTAGTTACGCGTGGCGTAGTAAGAGCTTATGACTCTAGCTTGTACTTATAGAGTTCGTTGTCTAAGCAAGTAGCTTTATTAATAAAGTTGTCTAGGGTGTTAGTAGTAGCAGGAGTTCGCATGAGTTTAGCGCGAACTTTGGCCTTAAGTCCCTGTCTAAACATCCTTATAAGGGCCTAATTGTTCTATTTAGTCTAGATAGCATAGCGTTAGAAGTTGTTAGCATAGTTACTAACTAACTTAGTTTAATAAAGTCGTTAGATTATTTGTTTAGCAACAGCTAGTTTGCTAGGAAAAGGAACACCAAAATCGTGATTCGACCCATACTGCCATATGGGGGTTCCTCTCCATACTATCGTGTTCGCTGGAGCGGGCCGAGTATGAGAATCACGTCGATTTTCGATGCACGACGCTGTCGTCGCCTAAGGGCGCTTGGAAAGCTTATCCCTTAACGTGGTTAGAAGTTGCAGAGTTTTCATAACGCTAAGACAACATAGAGGCAACAGAAAACAGAGGAACTAGGTAAAAACTATCTAACACACTACCTAAAGAGCTGCCTTGCTAGCTACTCTGGTTTAGCAGTGCGACAGGACACTTCTGTGCTTGTGCTGCTCTAAGAGTGCTCTGCACTAAGGGTAGGAACGATCTAAAATTCTAGGCCACCTACAAGAGACTTAACAACAGATCCTTAACAGACTTAACAACTAAACAGACGACTATCGCGCTTTGCTAGCGATTAATAGGAGGATCTTAAATAGCGTAGTGCTTGCGGCCTTTAACAGGCGACTAGTCGCTTATACCTAGACTAACCTAGATTAATCTAGGCACTGTAGACTTAGGCAAACTAGCAGGGCATTAGTCTTAGGCAAACTTAAGTAGGACTTAACAAGACGGTAGAACATAAGCTTAGTTAGTAGGAGGCTAAGGGACTAAGAGCTGCGTGGCGTTGAGCTCTCTTAGGGCCTACTCTTATAAGACATGGTTAGCCTATTATCTCTAAGAGGGTTATAGGTAACGTGAAACAGTCTGCTAGGCGTGAAAGGGACTGCAAGGCGTAGCATATAATGGCAGCGATGGACGGCTCTAAGGCACTTGCCCTGGCTATTTGCGTACGCGCAGGGTGGACCCTTGGTGGACTCGTACATGCCTTGCAGGTGGTTAGCTGTCCTTCGCGGCGCAGGAGGCTGCTGCTTGCATCTATCTGTGGCGGGCTGTACAATGGGAGGAGGATCAAACCCTCGCTGACAACACTGTCTATATGGCTTGAAAGGACGGATGCGCGTGTCGGTCTATCTAGAGTGCAGGTGGCAGCGCTGCTGCGATAGGCTTAAGGAGCAAATCAGGGAACTTATGCGCTTTGGCGCATAGTAGGGAGCTTGGGCGGGCAAGCTATGTCGCCCCTACTGTATGACATATAATATACATGTTTCTCTGGCAAGCACAATGGAGCCACTTCTAAAAACGCAGAAGAAATGTCTTAGGCGGATCACTGGAGCATACAAAGGTACCCCAAGCGCGGCTATCGAGCGGGAAGCAGGCATAGCCCCGCTCTCCCTCTGGGTTGAGACACAAGCGTTCCAACAGGCAATCAAGCAACATAGAGCCATGGACCAGAACGTCTAGCAAACCGTACAAACCATATGGAGGTCACTAAGACAACAGGGAAGCGATACAACAGCGCCGCGCCTAGCCACGCAGAGCGAAGCAACAAAAGCAAAAGCAGACGACCTCATCGCCTAGGTACGCGAATGGCGAGCACACTAAGCAGAACGCCAGCGCGCTGAGGGCAACTCGACGCGCGGCTGACGGACTGGACAACCGCAGACAGGCACCTGCACAGCGATCTAACAGGGATAAGACCTTAAATAGGAACAGGCTTAGAAACATAAAGGCAAGGGAAGGAAGGAAACAACCTAGACAGAACTATAGACGAAACGCCCCTAACAGCTATACAACGACCTCTTAAAAGCAGAATCAACAGCGCTCTTCCTGCTCCGCACAGAGGCAATTAGACTTAACTGCTGGCTAGCGCACCGCAGGGTACTAGGGATCTCTAGAGAATGCCCCTATAGATAGCATAAACAAACAGTTAAACACATGATCTTCTACTGCATAAGATATAACAGGAGCGCGCTGCTACTACGCCTACGTAACGAAAGGCTAAAGGATGCCCTAGGCTACCTAGAACAAGCAAAGGCAACAGCCTTATAGTTACTTAAGCAGAGAGTTCTAAAATAGTTTAAAGTAGCCTAGGACTTAGCCCTAGAGAATTATGTAACATACTAAGAGATCTAGGGACTATTAGGCTAGACAGACCCTTAAGGAAACGCTGCCCTAACGCTACCACAACGCTAGCATAACGCTACTAAAGACTGCTAGACTACCCCTTATATAAATACCTCTCTCTCTCTTTCTATTTTCTTACTCTCTCTCTCTCTTTCTCTCTTAAGCCCCTTACTAAGGGCAAGTGTAACAACATAAGCAGTTAAGACAAAAGGAAAACGTAGTACTCTTATAGGCAAAAAGCAAGGGGAACGTAAATATAGCACATAGAAGGTTTTCTCTACGCATGAGTTTTATCCTATAGCAAAAGTCTATATAAGCTACTAGAGCTTAAAATAGACAGTAAATAGATTAAATAATAAATAATAGTTTGCTAGGAATAGCAAAGGCCTGTTAAAGCTTTTCCTTAAACTTATTATGTTCTTTAAACATATAAGTAATTCTGTTCTTATAGTTGTCCTTGTCTAGATATTTTTTAAGGTAAGGTTTTACTTAATTATAAGCCTTTTTTCTTATATAAGAGACTATAAGCATAGTATAGTTATTATTGTTAATCTTGTCTTTAACATAGAAGTAGACGTTAAATTAAAGGATCTATGCTTTAAGCTTCTTTTATTCTCTATAAAAGAGGTTAGGTCTTGCTACCTTTAAGGTAGTAACGTAGGTCTTGCTACCCTTAGCTAGAGTAGATTATATAGAAGTGTTGCTTATCTTGCTTAAGAGCGTTTAAAATATTATAGTACTACTTCTACTAGGTCTTAGGTTCTTAAGAGAAGATAAGAGCTTAGTAGTTATTAGTAGAAGCAGTAGTCTTGTTAGTTAATTCTTAGGGCAAAAATAAGGTCTGTTATTATAGAGTAATCTTATAGTATTAAGGGTATAATCTATAAGGATTAAGTAACTAATATATTAAGTATAACTAAGTAGATTAAACGTGAACTTCTATAAGGGTAGTTCGCCTTCTAGATATAGAGATACATAATGTTAAGTGCTCTGTCTTGCTCTGCTTGCTCCACAAGATCAGTAAGAGCACTAAGAGCATCTAACATGCAACCTGCTCTGCTTGCTCTGTTGTGTTAGGGAGAGCGCAGAGAGCGCCAAGCCCTCCTGCTTAGTCAGCTACTCTGCTCTGCTGTTGCCTTTAGCTCCAACAGAGCAACTCCCTCGAGGCGGCTGGTCATAGTGGGGCTAGCGCCAGTGGTTCGTAACAAGAAGGCAATAACGTTAAGAAATAATTAAACTAATAGCAAAGAAGAATAGAGAACGTAATTACTAAGGAAACCACCTTAGCATAGTGCTGCTTAAAAAGTATAGATACCAGTGCCGCACGTTTCAAGCGCTCTTGGAAACATTTATAGTCACCAGGTGTGCTTTTCTGGGCGCTGTTATATCCTGGAGTCGAATGTCGGTGGGGTGTTGCTCGCATCCAGCCTTAAAAAGGATAGGCGTCCCTGCTGGCAACCATAATTAGCAAAGCACATAGTTAATGAATTTAATCCAGCCAAAAAGATTGTCAAAAACATACAACAGCAGGGATTCGCTGCTGGTCATCCACGCAACTACTAATCCGCCGGTATGAAGCTTGAGTACCGCTGAGCAAACGGGAAGCGCTATTCGCTGCTGGTCACCCACGCAACTACTAGATAATCCACCGGTATCAAGCTCGAGTACCGCTGAGCAAACGGGAAGCGCTATTGTCTCCCAGCCGGAGGAACAGAAATATCACAATATTTTCTGTTTCTGGGGACTCAAAGACAGCAAATTCTCCGTATATGGAAAGCCTTAACAAGGGTTGCTGTTGGTGGCTGGGGCTACGCAGGGGTTGCAGGGGTCACTGTTACATACAGTGAAAGCAGCATGCCGATTCCCCCAGGAATCTCCCTCGATACCGAAGTTACTGCTCCTCGCCGGCTGGTTAAACCAATAAAGGACTCAGCACGTGATTGCAAGACACGGGATCTGGAAGAAAACGGAAACCCAGACCAGAACTTGGAGGATATCTGAGAAGATGAACGAAAATACGAAGACCAAACGCAGTCTGAAACGTCGCCTCAGAAACCCGTTCCTGCTCACAAATTTGTTAAATACTCGATCACAAGCAGAAGAAAGTGCAGGCACAATGTGCTGCATCATTCTTATTAAAAAACACAAGATCATTGATAGTGACTTAACCCTCCATACGTATACGAGAACTCGCCAGCTAGTTCTGCTGCGTCTCTACCTCCACCGTACGAAATTGTTAGTCAAAAGTGGAACGAGTGAGTGTGGAATCGATTCCTTGCAATATCCCCCTTCCACAAACTCCTAGGACGAGTATTTGAGGGTCAGATATGGTATATTCTCTCGTTTGAAGGAAAAGGACATGCTGACCTAACAATTATAGAGAATTATTCAAGTTAGTATAGGGAAGACCTTAGCAAAACTTGGCAATACGTGTTCTAGAAACAGTGGTCTCTATGGCGCCCTTCTTGTTGGAGTGCTTGTTATTCTTGTTGCGATTATCTTTCTGCTGGATTTTATATTGTATTAGAAGCGGGTAGCTGCGAGGGAGGAGCTAAATAATTATAGGAAGAGGAGGGAGCGGATATCCCTTGAGATCTATGAGCTTCAGGAAGGGAGCATAATTTAAGCTTACAGAATTCCCTGAGCCAAATGTAGCAGTAAGACGACAAATCCAAGAAAGAACCAAAGAATAGAATCATACCCTATTGCCAGAAATCGTCCCAGAACACTGAAGGGAGACACGTGGTTCACACTCTTCTATTCGTCTCTCTCGTAGACATAGACCCTTTGGTGACGTCTTTGTGATAACACGTGTGCTTGATGCACTCCTCACGATTATATATTTAACCTGTGAAGGTCAACGTTGGCGTGTCGCCGCAATCGATGCCATGATTGAGCTTGGGCGGGTTCAAGATGACCACAAGTTTTCTTTTCGTGCCTGGAACATTGGCACATTGCAGTTGTTGAAAATGGCTGCGCCTTCTACACGCGCATGCAAACAAACGCAATGTTTTCTGTATTTGGGGAACACCAAAGCGCCTTCGCATAAACGAACGAGGGAGTTTCACAGCAAGGGAGATCTGATAAAACACCTAATTTACTTCGCTTTCATGAACGGCGTATGCGTGACGGAGAATCTATCCTGTCCCCACCCGATGGGATGCTACTTCGAGACGGACAACGTGTTTTACGCCATGCACACCAGGCTCACGGCACACCGATCGCATGTTGACTATCACGTTGCTGACTCATCGATGTGGCCGCTTATGTTGGAGTTTCATGTCACTCATTCGCAAGAACTCACAGCCTGTCGTGCATAATGATTGGGGAAGTTCTAGGCTGGAAACCATTGGCTCTCATCACCTTTGATAGTCATAATATGGCCGGATGCGAGCAACGAAGCTTTACAATTACACTGACATTTCTTCATCAGCCCTATGGGCTGCTATCTAAGAAATATATAATAAATCAAGATCAATGGAACATTTCTTAAACACTTCTAAATTAGTTTCGAACATAAAATCGAACAAATATGTGCAATTGGAATGGCAAGAAGGATGCTCGAAGAGTATACCTACTATGATTTACAAGCACTGAAATACCTGAACCATTGCAACAGAAGGGATGGGACTCTCTAGGATGCGATGATTTGAGAGTGCGGTTAGCTACTCCAGCGCAAAGGACACGCCACACCGTGGTTCACATGATACGGGTGTCGGCTGCGGAGTTTCAGTACTTCACAGACGAACTCTTTGGCTGCGTCGGCATTGTGGGAGTGCTCTTCCAATTGCATAGAACCATGCAGTCCGGCCTTAATAATTTCTTTCCGGCTAGAGAAAGGCCCATCTCATCGTTAACAGCGGAGAGAGCAGAGGTTGCGATCGCGAGGGTACACCTGAACCGTCAATAAGAGTCCATTGTGGCAGATATGCTTCAAAAGACAAAAAACATGATGTGTCTGCAAGTTCGGCTGTGGAGCAGGCGACAGACTCCATGGAGCCAGCACAGAGAGAGGTGGGAGAGGGATGAAGCAAGTATAAGCAGCTATAATGTTTACATCGCCATGATGCTTTTGCCTCCATCCTCGGCTAACAATCACCGAACTCTAATTTTCAAATACTCTTCTCTAAGCCTCGACTCGAGGCTCAACCCAACAACAGTATCGACTAAGGCGCGTGTTTGGCATTCGTGGCTTCAGAAAAGCGCACATTCCGTTTCGAGAAGTCTGCCAGAAAGAAGGAGAGGTGGTTTGCACTTTCAGGGCTGCGTGGCACTCTGGAAAGCAAGACGGCAACATCCAAGGAACAGATCTTCTCGTCAATCTTGGGTTAAAAATACTTAAAGAAACCTACACCAGGAGAACAGATTTCATGTCCCTTTGCGGATGAAGCCATTGGATACAGGCAGTTATAATAAGTATCAGCCATGGCTAGCAGCGATCAGATCATATGCTTCTCTTTACTATCGTACAATCAGCGTTTGGAAGCTCGTCCCAGTGGTCAGAAGCTCCATACTCAGTATGTATACATAACTCAAGGAGACGAGCAAGTAATATTTGCGTGAGCATAGTCGAAGGCATCCAAATACCCCATCAACTGGACGACAGCGGCGCATACCACCAGGATGTGAAAGATCGAATGGGAGCCCCATAGGTCGAATTTGCCAGGATATCGACTTTCGGGAAACCTGGTCTTCAGAACCACATGTGTTAGTGTCAATTTCTATATTTGTGCGAAATTGGGATACTTACTGCATAAAACGAAGTCCCAGATAGAAGGCAGCCTGCTTTTGCCAGAGTATAGGGAAAAGCTTTTCTCATCATCTGCGACATGCCGAACACATTGAGTCCATGGATCAAGGGCGCAACACCGCACAAGCCAGTCGCCACGAACATCAATGCTCGGAAGAGGCGATACTTTGTGCCCTGGAACTTGGGATGCATTGTCATGAAGATGGTCAACGTCCCGAAAATTCCAATCTATCAACCGAGGAAAGAAGAATGTTAGACTCGAGTACCAGGTCTGAGATGAGGAAACACAAAACTGTGCACATGGAGATTAACTAACCATAGACCAGTATATATTGCGTGGCAAAGGTTCACACCAGAAAACCATGTATATTCCCAAGACAAGGTCGCCCAGTATGAAGATCACTACACCCAGCATGTCCAGTCGCAGGCAGAAATGTTCCACGTGATGGGAGTGGTTCATCAAGGTGTGGTACGTCGCCGACAACGACAGGCACGTGACGGCCGCCAACATGAAGATGGAGAAAGCAATGAAATCGGCGCCAGTGACTCCGGAGGATCTGCTGGCAAGGTACTGCTGGATATACCACTCTCCGAGCAGGAAGAAAACGGCCGGGATGAGGTGGGAATAGATGTTGACCGACTCGTTGTGGATATACGACCAACTGCAAAACGAAGCGTGAGCCGAGCCTGAGATGGGCCGATAGCCATGGAGAATCCACTGGTTAGATTCACGTCGGAACCATTCCGGCATCTCATCGAACGAGAGAAGAACTGGGCGTCCTGCCTTGCCAGCCTTGGATGCGGTGTCGCTGATGGATTCCATTCCCTGACCTGTATGCGCCTCTGGCGGATGTGGGGGCGGCACTCGACGATGGGGAGCGGATGCCATTTGCTGCCGTGCTTGATGATAATGTAATGTGGGAGGGGGATCGGACTTTGAGAGTAAGTGGAAATGGGTTTCCCTCTTGCTTTGTTTCTTCAGTTGTTCTTGCTAAGCGCCAGCCTTGCTGGTTTAATTAATGCTAACCGCACCTTTTCATTGCTTGTTACAGCCCCGACGGCTTCCGCGTAAGACGGAACAAGCAGGAACCAATCACATGGGGTTGTTCGGTCAGGATGGCCAGCCTCAAATTGTGCAATTGGCCCTCGCGACAAAAGCGGAGAATCTGCATGTAACCTGGCAGCTGCCTTGGGACACCGCGACGTGGATCCTGTCCGACACAGTCTCGGGTACTCGTCCGTGCGCATGCCGTTCTCCAAATCCTCCCACCTGCAATTGGTCGAGTACGTGTGGTGCGCCTGCCAGCGGCTGTTGTCTGCGTTTCTGGCCCAAGGGGCATCGAGAAATTGAGGTGTGAGTGGACCCCAGCAAGTCGCTTCCACGCCAACGCTAATCGAGGACCTGTCCGTCCCCTCGCATGTTCGTTGCTGTCCTCCTTATTTAATCGATTGCTTTGCTCACCCACAAAATGGACAGACAGTCCGGGCAGCTTCGACGTACCTAACACAACGCCTCGGCACCGACGCTCTCGGAGTCTCTCATTTCCTGATCTGCGCCCTGGCCAGAGATGGCGTCCCGTGACGACTACGCAGTCGGGTGGGTTTGCGCACTACCTATAGAGGTCGCCGCAGCCAAAGCAACGCTTGATCGCGTCCATGACGATCCACCTCCGGCTCGGAACTCAGACGACAACAATAACTACATTCTGGGGAGTCTTCAAGGCCACAATGTCGTTGTGGCGTATCCGAATTCCGGGGTTTGTGGTAAAACGTCGCTGGTCGACGTGGCCACACAGTTGCACGCAAGCTACACATCTGTCCGGTTCAATCTCATGGTCGGCATTGCAGGAGGAGTGCCCGATACGAAGGAGGATATTCGTCTTGGTGATGTTGTTGTCAGCAAGTCGACAACTGGCTGGTCGGGTGTCGTCCAAGACGACGTGAACGGGGACCGAACAGAAGATCAGTCTGTTCGCCGCAAAGCGTCAGATCAGCCAACACCATTGCTTCTCACAGCTATGGGGAAGGCCGAGACAGCCGCCATCTTTGAAGAAAGTAAAATGCCCCAGTACATCTCCGAGATCGTGCAGAAAGACCCCGTCACCTTTGCCCACCCTGGCCCAGAGCAAGACGCCCTCTTCGAGCCGAACTATGATCATGCAACCACCGAATCTAAAGAAAGCGGATGCAATTATTGCGACTCGGATAGGATCCGATCCCAGCAGCCTCGTGAGGTACGGGACCCCATGGTTCATTATGGCCTGATTGCCGCCAGCCATCATTTGACGTGCCACGGAGCGACCCCCGATCATTTCGCACACAAGCATGGCATTCTCTGTTTCGAGACGGAGGCAGCGGGGCTGAGGGATGCCGCCCAGTGCTTGGTTATCCGAGGAATTTGCGACTACGCAGATTCGCACAGGTCCGAGGGCTGGCACGCCTACGCCGCAGTGGCTGCCGCAGCATATGCAAAAGAGGTCCTCTCTTTCATACCCACGGTGTCCAAGACGATACCTCCGGCCACAAACTCGTATGCCGAGGCCGCGCCCGTTCTTGATGCTTTGCTTCTGACAAGACCCGAGGTTGATCGGAAGTCCCTCATTGCATTGAAAGGGCGCAGGGTTGACGGCACCTGCGAATGGCTCGTACAGCATCCCCATTATCAAGAGTGGCTGGCAGATGCGAATCACCCACTCCTCTGGATCTCAGGTGGCCCTGGAAAAGGGAAGACCATGCTGGCGATTTATATCACCGAGGTGCTACAGCCAGTGGTTGACGCCGCCGACAATGTTCTCCTCTACTATTTCTGCAGTAACCGCGACAAGAATCGGAACACCGCATTGGCCATCATGAGAGGCATCCTGCATCAATGGATCGACCTCCATCCGCATCTGGCCAAAGACATCAAGAAATCCTTCGAGGGGACGGAAACAACCAAATATACCATTTCCAGTCTTGTCTCGTTGTGGAGGGTTTTCCTGACCCTACTTCAGCAGAGCACGTCTTCCCAGGTAGTCTGTGTTCTGGACGGTGTGGATGAATGCGAAAAGGAATCACTCAGGCAGCTTCTCGATGCCGTTGGGAATTACTTGTCGAAGTCTGAGGAAAGGGCAAGGCCACGACTGAAGCTCATTATCCTCTCCCGACCTCAGCCGGCTGTTTTGGAGAGCAAACTGGGCCAATACCAGCAGATCCAGTTGGACGCCTCCGACACGGAAATTTCGCATGATGTCGAGAGATACATCTTCGCCAAAGTTGCCGAACTAGCATCCGAGCAAACCCTTTCCGAAGAGATGGTCGCGCAGGTTCAGCAGACCTTGCTGGCTGGTGCTGATGGGACCTTTCTGTGGGTTGGATTCGTTGCCAATGAGCTTCAGGGCAGCAGTTGGAGCAAAATCGATGAAGTTCTCAGCCATGTTCCTAAAGGCCTGGGTGGGATTTATCAGCGGCTTCTTCAGCAGATCGGCGACAAGGAAGCATTGGTCCCCATTCTTCAATGGGTCGTTCTCGCTGCCCGGCCCCTCACACTGGAAGAGTTGGCCGTGGCCGCAGGGATCAAGACGGCTGGTACTCTTCCAGCAACGCAAGTGACCATGAATCTGCTCAGGCTCAGCGGGCTGCTCGTGAAGGTCGAAGGAGATGTCGTCAACCTGGTTCACGAATCGGCGAAGGAGTTCTTTCAGAGCGATCAAGTCAACATCAAAGGGATCAACATGTTCCATATGAGCCAGGACACCCATAGGACTCTCATGCAGACCTGTTTAGCACACGTCGAACGCGGATACGGAAATCCCGAAAGGATTCACGAAATGTCTGGCCACGATCCCTTCTTATCTTATGCCAGCCAGTACTGGCCGGTGCATTTCCACCACGCCATTCATGTGATCGATGCACCGTCCGAGTTCTCACGTCCATTCTTCCGAGTCGACTCTCCGATCCGGGACGAATGGTGGAAAGTCTATTGGGAGCAGGAGAAGAACGGCGGAAGCCCGCCCTCCTTCACAATCTTGCATGTCGCGGCATACTTTGGCAACGTACCCTGGGCCGAGTTATTGATCAGCAAGCATGCCTACCTCATTTCGCGAAAGGACAACTACGGCCGGACGCCACTGTCCTGGGCCGTCAACCAAGGCCACCAAGAAATGGTGGAACTGCTGCTTGACCATGGTGCGCGTGTCAATTTCAAAGATCGAAGCATGTTGACGGCACTCCATATTGCGGTCACCGGGCAGCACAGGAATGTCGTGTCTGTGCTGCTCGAACATGGTGCCCGTCTCGAGGCCAAGGCGGAGCATGGCGACACGGACACGCCGTTGATGCGAGCCATTCTGGCGCATTCGAGAGAAATGACGCAGGAATTACTTGAGCACGGAGCGCGCGTGGACAAATTGCCAGCTCTTCTAGGAGTTGCTTCCCTGAGGGGACCTACGGACCCGGTGGACGAGCGGGTCAAAGAGCTACTTGGGCTCCAGGAGCAGGTCTTCCTCGCACGCTTCAAGCGTTCGTCGCGATTTGTCGGCCTGGTCATGAAAGGGCTGGGCCTTTCCCTCCGCTTTCCCCTCGTTCTCGAATTGATGTCCCTCTATCTCAAGTTTGTGGCGTTGAACCGCTGGGACAGTCTGTCTGTACTGCAGGAGCTCGTCCAGGATAACAAAACGGACGAACTGCGACAATGGGCGAAACTGTACCATGAGTTCTTCTTGGGGCTGGTTTTCGCCAGGAATCCGAAGAGGCTGAAGGCTATGGGCGACCTGTCGACGCAGATCTTGCAGAAGGTCGCGCCCAAAGATCTTCAGGCACTGCTGGCCATCACGGTCTTCACCGGCATGGAAACGAAACTCGCGGCTGTCCGACACGGATGGAGAGAAGGAGATGCCACCACAGCTGCAGCAATTTCAGATTGGGCCGCCATCGCCTGCGACAGGGACGCGTTGGAGTTCTTCCACTTCGGCATTCGCGAATTTTTGAGCGACTTCGACGGCTGTGTTCGGAGTGGAAATCGGGAAGAGAACGTACATCGGACGGCCCTACTCATGACAGGCCACTTTGCCATGATCGACAAACAGGAACCAGGATCGATCGAGTATTTCTCCCGGGTCGTCGCGGAGTTCTTCGAAGGATACATCGGCAGCAGTTACGAGGTTGAATTGTTCAGTGATGCGAATCAGGCGTGCGCGAATGAGCTATTCGTCATCAGCGGAAGTCGCGACTCTGCTAGATTACGTCTCTTTCTGACGAGTATTTTCCAGTTCGCCCAGCAGGCCCATGAGAAGGGACAGGACCGCTTTCTCAACGTACCTTCCGCAGCATGCTTGATTCTCTGCCAGGAGAATGCCACCGCTCACCGGTGGCTGATTGGTGAGGCCATCCTGGAGGAAATAGGGGCGTTGATAGCGAAGGAACCTCCGGGATCGCTGCAGAAGCGGGCTTGCAAGACTTTTGTAGAGTGCCTGGTCATTGAGAAGCAGTATGGTTTGACATTACCTAGGGGCGCACCGAGACAAAGAGTGGAACAGCATCTGCAGTCCTTGCCGGAAGTCAGACATATGATGAATCGCATCCTTGGTTCATAAAGTATTGCGCAATACTCCTGCCTGAGCAATGGCAGAGCTAAGCCACGAGCAAAATCTGAGCCTGTATTCATAATTGTGCTTTACGTGTTGCCTTTAGGATTAATTTTAAAAGCTTCCAGTCGAAGGATGTTCATTGACATGAAAAGCGTCTAAATGTACCTCTGACCCTTCATTCGCAGACATGAGCGCCACAATTGTTTTCCTTTTTTTCTGCTCGGAGGTCTCCCTATCCGTAAGTTTCGAATCTACTGAATCTAACCCGCTGCTATAGTTAGACATGAGTCATGTCACATACCCAACCTGGTTGTCAAAGCTCGAGGCCGGTACAACCCACAGCCATTCTGTCTCTCCTCACTCTCGCCTTTAGGGACCTAGGTCGCTATCTTCCACCTATGAGCCGTTTCCACCAATCCGTCCGGCCTGACCTTGCCTTGCGCTTAATGTCATTCGTTTGGTGTGTAGGCGCCGGCGAGCGTGTCGGTTTACTTGAAGCTGCATGATCCGGAGAAGGTAGCGTTGACGAAGCTGGAACATATGAAGACGGTCGATCCGGCCCATGGGAGGCAGATTGGTCCGGCATTGGTACAATCGACTCGTCCGATACAAACCAGGCTGGTTGATCCGGCACAGACGGCTGACTTTGCACTCTAAGTGCCTGACGAATCTGGCGCTCCACCTCAGGGTTGGTATCTCGCTTCCAGTATCCTGCTCGGTTGAGCCGCAGTAAAACGTCACCAGGCGAAATAAATTCTTCCCAGTTCTTCCACCCCGCGGGGAGAATGTTGGGATCCGCACCCAGGTCAAGAAGCAGATCCATGATGGAAAGCATGCGCTTCTTCGCGGCATAATAGAGCCCAGTCCTCCTTCCAGAATTCATGCCATTGATGTCGTGACCCAATTTGAGGAGAAGTTTGATCATGGGGACGTTGCCTATGGTAACAGCGTGGCGAAGGCTTGTGACGGCCCGGCAACAGCGCGACTTGCTGAACGCTAAGTTGCCGGTGGCTTTCTGGGAATGGCTTGTCGGCCCGCGATCCAGCCATTCTTCTGCAGTGAGGCCGCTTTCGTCGAATAGGGTCTGAGGCTCTGCAATGACAGATTTGTCCAGCAGGATACGGACGGTGGATAGATCTCGATTGTGGACGGCCAAATGAAGAACGGACCAGCCGTGGTTGTCCTGTTGCGAGGCAGTGGATCGTATGCGGTCGTCTTCTAAGAGGCCCTGGACGACATGGGAGTGCCCCATGAAGGCGGCGTGGTGTAGTGCAGTCCAGCCGTGGCATGTTGACTTGAGTGGGTCTGCTCGCTGTAGGAGGAGCAAGCTCACAATGGAAATATGCCCTCCGTTTGCAGCGCAGTGCAATGGTGACGTACCGTAAGAACTGACAGCATTGGGGTTGGCCCCAGCGTTCAGCAACAAACGCACAATCTCCAGATGGCCCTCCTCTGCTGCCCAATGTATCGCGGACCAACCATCGCGATCACGATGGTTCGGATCCTCACCACATTCGAGGAGCAATCGAACAGTGGGAAGGTTGCCAGAAGCTGCCGCTTCTTCCAAAGGCAGAGTCTGCTGTGTATTCCGGGTATCAGATATGCTGGCACCGTGTTCAACAAGCATTTTAGCAGTCGGAGACCATCCCAGACTGGCTGCCCAAGCCAGCGCAGACTTTCCATCTGCGCTGAATGAATTGGCATCAGCGTCCATGGACAATAGTCCCGTAGTGGCGCCTTCTTGCCCGGCAATCACAGCCCAGAGAAACGGGGAAAATCCGGAGTTGTCAATGATATGTAAATCCGCACCGTGCTTGACCAAGACTTCCATGCACTCGATGAAGCTCCTCTCCGCAGCGTAATGCAGGGGCGTTTGGCCATTTTCGTCCCTAAAATTTACACTTGCGCCGCTCTGGATCAAGGACTCAACCAAGCTCAGATCGCCGGCCTGCACCGCGTGGTGAAGCTTCGTCATTCCCAAGTCCTCTTTGTCCTCTAGGTCGAGTACTGTCACCTGTGCACTGATGTCTTCTCCGCGGTGTCCCACATTGCCATCTGCAGCGTCAGCGTCATCATCTTGGAAATCCATGTCCTCGTCGTCCAGTACGCTGTACATGGATGCACGTGTAATTCCAAAAGCCCCGGCCAGCCCATCATCTTCTAACGCTTGGTCGCTATCGACGTTCTCCGCGTTCTCATCATCATCGCTGGGAAGTTTTTGCAGTGTAAGCAGAGCAATTTCCTTCATATGACCGGCGACGTGTGACTGGAGAGCTTCACTCGAGAAGACAGCGCTGGATTCGACCTTTCCCGAAGGTTGAAAATCGTCGCCAAATGGACACTCCAGCACCTTGTCGAGGACTGGTCTCCGTGTGGCGTTGCTGAGGGTCCCGGCGTGCGCTTCAGGCACGCCGTGCTCCTTGATGGAATGCTCCCGGTACTGGATCTCTTGGTCAAAGACGATTGGATTGTGAGAAGGGGCCCTGCATTCCCAAGTATGCCCGTGAGAATTCCGCATGTGGCTGGACCAGGCTTTCGACGTTTCGAATGTGAGCGGACCGGTCCGGTGGCCGTGGTGACCTCCTTCCAGGCAATGTGAAAAAACACAAATAAAAGGCTCCAGGTCTCCGATGACATGGTTTCTGGTGCATATTAGCCACATGTTCCCACGAAACGACAGGAATGATCTACTTACTGCCATAGCAATGACCTTGCAGTGTTCTTGAACTCAACAATGACGCCGCAGTATGGACACTGCTGCGTCGGTGGTATGGGAGGGAACGACAACTTGTTGTTCACGAGAACAGATTTAGCCTGGGGAACCTCAGTTGTGGACTTGGCGTAGAAGGCCGCAACACCGGTTTGTCGAGCAGTAGTCGCATTTGTTGCTGGCACTGGCGAAGGGGGCGGCATTTTGTTGGTCGTCGCAGGCGCTGGCAGCGCGCTTGGTGCAAACCGTACAGCCAGCGCACTCCCCGTCATTTTGGGGAGTAGAGCAACGGCCGGAGTCGTTTCCGGACTCTGAACACTCAGATGAATGCGCCTTCGATGGGAGCGCTGATAATACAGCCGTCGAAGTCGCAGCGCGTTGGCTTCAACCAATGCCGAGCGGAGCGCCTCCGGCGCCTCCGGGAATCGGAACTCAATATAGCATTTGGTGTAGAGACGCAACTCGTCTATGGCCTTGTTTGCCTCTTCGTCGTCTCTGTACCTTTCGATCTTGCGAGCCCGGTTGGCTTTGGCGGACTTTCGAACGGCGTTAGATAGACGGAAGAGCCGCGTCAATGTTCCGCCGATTGTCTCGGTGATCTTCAAAATGTTCTCTTCTGCTGGATCGACATCGCTCTCTGAACCGCTTGCGTCGTCGTCGGCTCTCCTCGTGACTCCCGAATTTCCATGTACTGAAATGCGTTGTCTCTTCCTGCTCGGAATTTGTGGTGGTCGGTCGTCGACTGGCTTCACTGTTGTCGAGACTCCCATTAGCCTTCCTCTTCAATCCATCCGAATGTGGTACGGAAAGTACTCACAAGACAGCAAGGTATCGCAAATAATATCCAGGAGCTGATGTATGATATCCGCGGCTGTTGGACTGAATCGGAGTCTGTAGTCCAGCGAGACATTGAGCGGCCCGTAAACATCCATGTTTGATACCCACAGAGAAAAGCGTGCCAGCTGGTCGTCCATGATAGTAGGGTCTGGCACGATTGCCGGCATGACCATGTACTTGTGGAAAAGAGACTGGCATTGTGTCGCATGCTCTGCGATGGTCGGGCTAAGATCATCTTGGAGGAAGACGTCTTCCATAGACTCGTCTCCCGCGCGCTCGAGACTTTCCATGGTGAGAGGGCACGGTGTGGGCGGTCGCGAGTCCTTCTGAGTGCGGCAAAGATCCCGGAAGCCGATCCTGGTCTCTGAACGTTCCAAAGGTCGTGGGTAAGCAAATCGCGACTGGGGCTATGAAACTGTCGCATAAACTCAAAGTGTCAGATAATGTGAAAACAGTATGTGTCTTGGGTGCTGCTGAGTTACGAGTTCATGCCCCGCCTCAGCCTTCTCACAATTGGTTACGGATATAAGTAGCGGTAAGTTACATGGGTGATGGGGTACAAGAACAAAACGCGCTGACCGCTCGGCTGCTGTACCTGGCCAGATCAACATGCATGACTTGATTGGCCTGCGAGCTTGGCCGGTCTGGCAGTTTCACAGAAGAAATGAGAAGAAAGGGAAGGGTGTGGGGGATCATCCCATTTAATAAATTCCTTGGCAACATTGTGATTTCCCTCCGCGCGCGCAGGGCCCAACAAAGTTCGCGGATTTGCCTATGACGCGTCAGAACCACCCATCGACGCTCTAAAAACTGCATGTAAGACTTGAGCTGTACAGAGACGTATAGATGGCTATACTAATGCGTTTTTTTAAGTGGAGTGGTCTCATGTTTCGCGCCCATGGGCTCTTCAATGGCCCTCGCACCCCTACGCAGGCGCGTCGCCCGCCAAAGCTTCCTAAAAACGAAAGGCCGTGGCCTAGATGTACGCCGTCGGCTCAATATTTATCGGTTCCTGTAGCTTTGCTGCCGTGACAAAGATAATTGCGGATACTGTGGGTGTGTCGCCGTCGGAGGTCACTGTCCGTGAGCGAAACTTAAAGCACTATGGGAGCTCGCGCAAGTCTGCGGATTCTAACGTTGTACTCGGCCGCCCGCGCAAATTGGTGTTGAAGACGAGCAAGTGCTGCTTGAGGAGCTCCATCACAGCGGCTGGATGTACCACGAAATTGTATACTGGTTTTGGATGGAGAGAGGCGTTCGAGTACACCGATCAACTATCAGTCGGCTGATCAAGGATCGCGGGTGCAGCGAACGCTCGCTGCGGGCCATCTCTGTAGACCGCAACGAGGAGCTCCGTGATGCCTATCGCAGGTGCATGAGGCAGTTCGTTGCCGCCGACTTGGTGTTTCTTGATGATTCAATCTTCAACCAGAAGACTAGCTAGCGGCATAAGGCGTACGCGCCTATTAGCTTCACATGTCGACACTTTCAAAACGTGCCGCGTGGCAAGACATGGGCGATCCTTCCAGCGTATACTGTTGACAGTTGTCTCCCCTGCACTAGTGTAAAGGAGGGCTATCACAGCCATGAAGACTTTCTCGATTGGATCCGCGATTCGCTTCTCCCTACACTTCGGGCGGCATATGGCTACAAGCCAAAGGCTGTAGTCCTTGACAACATCTCAATTCATACAAACTAGGACGTAGCACAGGCTATTGAAGAAGCTGGCCACATTGTCAGGTTCTTAGCGCTTTATTTGCCTGATTTTAGCCCAACTAAGCTTACCTTTGGTGTCTTGAAGGCTGAGATACGCCGCCTTTACAGCTACCTTCGCGGCCAATTTAATAACTTTGGAGATTTCCTGCGGGCTTGTATTAGCCAAAGCCGCTGTGATCGGTTCGCCATGAAGCGTTTTAAGTGCGCCGCTGATGGTCTGTACCGAGTAGAGAGCGAGGAGCAGCTTTTTGAGGCCCGTAGAGACATGTAGAGGGGGTAGGAGGGCGTAGTAGTGTTAATAGAGGACTTAGTTGTCAAGTTGAAATTCTTCCATATAAATTAGGTATGACGTAGCGAAACAGTCCTCCATCGAATGTCAAGCTTTAAGCCTTCCGTCAACTAAACCAGCTACCCTGCTAGCAATTACACCACCACCACCTAGCTGCTAAAGCCCTCAGCCGCAGTAGTACGCTTCATATACTCCTTTAACTTCTTTAACTTAAACTTCTTTAGGTCGTCACGTAGTGCCTAACCACTCCATCCTTAAGTTTGAAGTGTTCGCTAACAGCTAGTTAGTTTAGCTCTCCCCCAACGTTAGACATCTCCTTAAGATCCTTAACAGTCCATTTCTCTGAGATTGCTACCTCTTGAGCCCGCTCATACTCGGCCTGATCATCCTCTAGCTGCTGCTCTATTAACCAGCTGGAAAAGTCCTTTACAATTTGCGTGTTATCCTTGCCGCTGCCGCCCACAGGGCTTGAAGTCAACACCGGGATGGTGAGCGCAGGACCTGGCGTATGTGTGCGCAGGACCACCGGGGCTGGTATTGGTGAGTATAACTGTTGAAGCTGTAGTGGATGAGCTGGCTGAGGATAACCAACAGCTACAGGGTAACCAGTATAGCCAATTTGCGGAGCCATAGGCATCGCGAGCATGCCAAATCCACCAAAGTTTGGCTGCCCCATCACCCCTTCACGCTGGAGCTTCATCATCTCATGTCTCTGGTCGCGCCAGCGAGCCTCATCCTCAGCCCGCTCCTGCTCCTTCTTGCGCTCACGCCGCTGGTGGTCATGCAAAAAGTAGGCATCTTCATCGCTGGTAGCGCTGTCAACGCTGCTACGCCGCTTCTTCTTGCCTTTCTTACGCCGCAGCCGGTTCCCGCCACCAGAAGGGCTTCGCCAGTAGTCAATAAGCGTTACGGGCGGAGCGAGGAGCTCAGCTTGGCCAGCAACTATCTGGTTCGCCCAAGTTTTTGACTCCGGAGCGTTGACCTGGTAATGCTCAAAGTTAGGCGTTACCGAACACCACTGCGTAAAGTTTGTACAATCGCTATTGCGGCAAATCGAGTGCAGAGGAATATGCTTCTCCCAGTCCTCTGCCTTGCTCAAGGTGTCCACGCGCAGCGCAGCCCGGTATTCCCTCTGTAGCTGTTGTTAACGGTTAGAGAGCTTCTTAGGTTGAGGCGTAGTCTCGCCCATTTCAGGCGACGGCTCGTTGAAGGATTGATTACGCTTGAAGGCCTTCTCACGAGCCTTGACCTTAACACGCACCTCAATAATGCTGACCTCTACAAGCAGTAGATTTGGCATTTTTGAAGCCTGGTACTCAATGGCTTTTAAGAGCTTTGTCTCCTCCACCAGCCCGAAGTCGGTCAGCGTTATTATCAGCCTTCGCGACTTCAAGCCCGCCCGAAAAGCCACCGTACGATTCTCGATAGTATACTCGCGCTCCTCGAGCTGAGCTTCCGGCTGCTCCATCACCTCACCCACCACCGTCTCCCTTCTCCGCACTATCCAAACCCCAAAAGAAGCTATCATGCCGCTCAGGCGCGCAGTGAACAGCGCTCTTACCGTTGAAGATAAGCTTATAATCCACCTCAAGGTCAAAGTCGAGCGCGGCAGCTATACTTGGTGACGACAAGCCAGGTGGGCGCGCAGGGAGCGTGCGACTGATGGGCGACGCGCCCGTAAGGATCAAACTCCTCTGGCAGCAGAGGTAGCGTTGATGGTAGCAGGTTCTTGCTCACCTGCTGCAGTAGCTGGCGTAGTAACTCAAGCAGAAGATGCTGAAGAGGCTGACGCAGTTGCCGTCTCTGGGGGCTCGTCAGCAGTCAGTTGCTCTACACACCAAACTCACTTACGCTGCGAGCGCGTATTCGTACGCCCTTTAGCTGTTAATAAAGCATGCTTTGTAGCCTTTGTAGCCTTCCTCCCGCCCGTAGGTGCCCTCCCAGCGTTCTGCTGCTCTGCAAGCCTTGCAGAGGCCTTCCGTACCCTGTGTAGGCGACTACCAGCCATCTCGCGTCACTACTCCGCCAAAAAGGCGTTAGTATAGCCCTGTACACATATATCTACAGCCTCAAGTCCTTACATGTAGTTATTCGTCAATTACTAAGCTTTCATTGACCAGTTCACGATTTTTGAGTTTCGTACTGGAAGTCGGCGCGCGGGGAAAATCACCATGTTGCCAAGGAATTTACGGATTAATGCACCCCGATATATTGTTACACACCAGGCAGCACACTCTTCTTCTGCTCCTTCGATCATTTCGCTCAGTGCTAATTAAAGGCCGGTATCTGAACTTGAATCTTGAAGCCATGTCCTTTACCAAGACATATTTTCTGTGTCCGACATCCGATTTCATATATCCACCCCCAACGGGCCCGCTATGTCTTGGGTCCATAATCCGCTCCACGTCAGCACCGCAATACCCTCTGAACAGAGCGAGCGTTGTTGCAGTGGCTGATGCATTCCCACCTATCGTGGAGACCGACTGGAAGAAGACTGTTTCAACCGAGAAAGGGCTCGGTTTGGGTGTCTATGCACAGTTCCTGCAGCTGGCTACCGGTGGACTGCCCTTTGGTCCCGAGGCGAATGTTGAGCATTCGAACAAAACGGCAAATACGTTCGCGTTCGACACGGTGACGACGCTGGCGTTCGAGCCGACCCAGGAATACGTGGAAGAGGCAGTCAAGGCACCGGCCGTGCAGACATGGCTGAGAGAGCCCAGGCAGAAGTTCGCACTCGTCAGCGAGCTCTTCATCGTCACGGGCCTGAAGCTCGTCAAGGGTGCCAAGATCAAATACTCGACTTCACAGAGCACGACGGTCAAGGGGAACCTCGGCATTGACGTGTCCGTGCTGGGCATGACCTTTGGCCCGAAAGGCCACTGGACTAGCACGAATGGTGACGCGACGGAGTCCAATCGCGAGTCGGAATTTGTGTTTGCGTTCCGCGTGAAGAGGCTCAAGTTTGGGCGGAGACTGAAGCTTGAAGAGTGCAATAAGGGCGCCTTTATGACCATTGGCGGGAAGAAAGATGACGACGAATGTATTTTGGTTGAGGACGTGGATGGAGCGGATATCAAGACTGCTGAGGCTGTTCCCGATGTGACCGAGAACGGCAACGTGTATTGCGTTCCCGCTTAATCATGCTAAATGAATCTTGGACTACAACTGAGATAGACATCAGTGAACCTTGTGTGATTGGAGGTTGAGTAAACCATTCCTAGGCTTCTACTAATATTTGTACATGTTCCTTTTGATATCCTTGATTCTCCCGTAAACATCTTCCCTTGTCGAGCCGCTATCGAAGAGCACATGAGGCGTGATGTAGTCGTAGCCTACCCCCCGCCTCCGTCTGACCATACTCTTGAAGACCGCATCCATGGAATTGTCCCTTTTCAGCCAGGGTCCCAGTCTTTCACTTTCTACAGCGATGTGTTGATCCTGCTGCCGGACAAAAGACAGGACCGACGCGGCCAGGCCAGCGGCGATTGGTGTTGCGACCGATGTTCCTGACATAATATTGACAGTCTGATCGTGTCCGTTCATGCCAGCCGGCCAGTGAGAAGAGACATGCTCCCCAAGAAGACTAAAGTTGACGTCCGTTTCGCTTGCTGTAGGGTTGAAATTGGAGGGATTGCCATTTCCATCGGTTGAGTGTATACAAAAGACGCTGGGATATTGAGCTGGAAAAGCTCTGCCAAGATTTGCTCCATCATTCGATGCTGCCGCGAACAACAAAGTCCGCTTATTCAGTGCATTAGATATAGCTGTGCTCATGAGCTCGTGATATTCACGAATCCCGAATGACATTGATATAATATCCACTTTCCATTGTTTAACTGCGTGATCGATGGCCTGCACAGGTAGTTAGCTCAGCCCAAAAGTCTGCTCTGGTGTAGAGACAGCCTTGCCTTTGCAATGTCATCATAGGTATTGGGATCCAAAGTTTCTCGTCGCGCAATTCTGGCTACATAGATCTCAGCGCATGGGGCAACTTTAAGAAGGAGACCAAGAGCATGAGTGCCGTGCCCGATCTCGTCTCGAATGTCGTGCGGTCCTGTTCCATGTACAAAACTTCGCGCTTCCTTGATCTGTGGGTTGACTCGTTGTTGGTCCTCGATCAGGAATGGGTTTTCAGGGTCGAGTCCGGAGTCCAAAATCGCTATTCGCACCGGTTCGGCAAGGTCGAGGAGAGGGTCAACATAGGGATAGATCGAGGACAGCAGATTTCCCATCCATCTTTCCGAGAGTTGATTCCTGGCAAGTCATTAGTACGACGAAGTCTTATAGCCAATGGGAAACACCTCACTCTTGTTCAGGACCCGTCTGGTGGCTTGCATCAAAAAAGTGCAAGCTCTTCTCTGAAGGCTCGGCGAGGTGTCCATGGGCTTGCGATCCCGAAGAAGGTTGTGCCGACATCCGTAGCCCGATATCTGAGTGGAGGGATGCGTAGCTCACGGGCGCGGTGTCAGACACTGAACGATGCGGACTTGCCTTTGCTGTATTGTTCGCATTAGAGGAATCGACCTCGACTGCATGGAGGCGGACAACTTCTCGACCGATAGAGCCCCAGCAGGATTCATTCTGTCGAGAATCGAATGAACCCAAGTCCTCTAATCGAATGCTCCATGCCTTGAATATCACAGCCTCAAGTCGTTTGACGACGTTTTGGTAGAAGAGCCGCTGAACGCTGACATCCGCGAAGTCAGCGTGCTGTCCAAAGGGATAGTACTCCCCGGTAAGGCATGCCTTCGTAGCGAGATAGTAATCCACGCCGGCATCGTCTTCCAGAGTCTGAAGCTTATCGAGACAGGTATAAAAATCATCATTGACGTTCCTGGCGACATGCGGATTCTTTGCCATCAGCTCCACAGGTGTGCAATAGTGAAGCTCGCACAAAAGTATGCCTAGCGCTAGCACACTGGCGTTGGGATGAACCATGTGTTTCGAGGCGCCAGAGCTGTCTCCGGTGGTCGTACTGCGAGCTGAGATGATTGGAACGTGCTCCAGAGCCAGGAAAGGTTTCGTGATGTCGGGGAGTTTTCCATCCTGCTGTGGCTCAAAAAACTGTATCTTTGAGTGATTGAAGGAAAACTGCAGCCACGGTGTCTCCAAGAAGGGAAGGAGTGCTGAAGCTAGTGTAACAGCCAAGACTCGCTTCCCCTTGAGTGGCAGTACCGATTCACCACGAAGTAATTCTTGCTGGCGATTGAACAATGCCGACAAGGATACTGTCTGAGACATTCGGTCACTACCAAATCTCTTTGGTTGCGGGCGAAGCCTCTGAAATATCCCATCTTCAAGAGCGAAATGCAAGCAATTTCGCTGACCGAGGGACTCTGTGATGCTTTGGCATATGTGGGCAAAGTCGGGTGGGCTGCTAATTATAGGCTCAGATGAGCGCCTCAATGTGCTGTTGTGTAGGTCTCTTCACCGACGGTGTTAGCGAATAGAAGTCATCGCGAAAAGCTTCGAGAGCTTACTTGACCGTGATTTTAGCCTCTTGCAATGCAGTTGCAGGTACGGACCGGACGCCGAAGAATACTTCGAAACTCGCCTCAGCCTCGAGATCCTTTTTGTGTTGTGGCAGCGACAGTCTTACGCTCAACCCTGAGCACTTTTGGCAAACGCAAACCCAGTGTCTTCGCAACGCATTGTCCAAGGACACCAAATGTCTTCTCATCAGCACGGCGAAGTCGGCATCGGGGTCTTCGAGATTAGACCCATGAGCTGGCTCTTCACAAGGCAGAACTCGGCGCTTCTTTCTTCTCTCTTCCAAATGCAAAAGTTCCTGAATGGCATCGTCGCATTCTCGTCTCCGTTTACTAACGCGAATGACAGTGCCTGGGTCGGTATGCGGATCGCGATTCGGATTCTCGATCATGCGGCGAAGCTTCGGATACCGCTCATGTCCGGGTTGTTGGAAGCTCTGCTCCGCGAATTGTCGTTAGCAGGCAGGAAGTGACAGGCCAACAGACCGGAAGACTGGGGTTTGCTGTATATCAAGAATACCTACGAAATCTGTCTCTCGATCAGAGTCGTCTTGAACAAGATGTTCAAATGCGCGCAGAGTCCTTGCAACGCTGTCTGGGTCAGCCTCACCAAGATCATCGCACTGCAGAAATGCATCCGTCCGTAGCCAGGCCTCGCGTTTCCGCGATCTCAGTGACGCCGGCTTTGCCGACCTTTGCGGTCGTTTCCGAGCGAATAATCCAAGCACGGATTGCAGCAGGCTTTGAGAATCAGTGTCGTCGTCCATGGTTGCGCATCCAAAATGATGGGTTTGAAGATTTCACTGGGATTCTTTGGCTGGAAGAACATTGGTCGATCAGCGGAAGTGTGCTGTGTATTGATCAGATCAGGCTGCACCACACTGCAAAGAATTGGCTGTGCACAGACCTAACCAAGAATGATGGCAGCCAAGACCACAGCCTTGCCAATGTAACATTCCATGTCTGACCAAGCCTCTGAGCAATTAGCGATGTCCAATGCCCTGTCTGATCGCTCGGGCTAAGTTTGGAATTGCATCCAGAATGGCATCCGGTGCCGGTCCCTATTGGCGGTTCCGGCTGGCGACTAACTGCCACTTTCAATTGGTACATACGGTCCAAGAACATTGTGAACGCATGCATGTTTCACCGCATTGGGCCAGCGGAGCGGGGTACCTCCATAAACTAGGGGATGATACGGAGGTATAATCTTCAATCTTACAAGGATGCGGCGGTATCGTGGCAGCTGCCCGCCGATTACCGTGCCGCAAACACCATGAGAACATTTAAACCACAGCCACTCTGGCCACTTGACTAAACCAGAGTTTGCCTTCTACGTTTGTCTTTCTCCTTAGTATTATTTCATGAATGAGAACTATCGTAGCTGGACTGATGCACTGGGTATAGCATATCTGGATCTCCGGGTGAGAACACCGCCCACAAAATGACCCTCCAAAGAACACCTCGCAACAAACACCTCCCCCCAAACCCCCCAGCACAGTAATTAGTTCTCGCGGCGGCGGCGACAAGAACGTCGCTATCTATAAAGGAAGGCGACACCATACGACTGCAATGCTGTCACGGTTTAGGGTCTCTTTTACCATGGCGTGACGTGGTACTTCACCTTGGTAAGATGATACTGCCCTGCCTGCAGTGGCGCCTTACTTTGGGTGAGAGGCCACTGCCTTTCCTGCACTAGCGCTGTTTACAGCCTCCCACAAGATATACTGTTCGTAGCTTCATACAATACAACCTCAGTTCATTCCTCCAATTTTCCGCACACGCGCTCTGTCCACCACACGCAACAAATGCTGTCAAGTCGCATCGAGGATAGCTCGGCCCCGAAGAGCTCATACACGAACCACCAGAGGACGGATCAAAGCATGTTTCAAGATTCGACATTTTCTGCGCGCTTGCTATCACCACCACCATATGATGCTTGCTCCTCGTTGCGGAACGCCTAGGCTGGACTCAGAGTGGTGACTTATATCGATTATTAATCTCCAATCGGGCTCTTGTTTAGATCGTTGTCTAAGTAATTTCAAATTTGCTAAGTCTAATACACATTATAGCAACCTGTCGGCTGGTTAACTACTAGACAAGGACTTAGGCTGGTTAACTACTAGACAAGGACTTACTATACTAGAACTACTATCTTACTCAACACACTAAAAGCTTGGATTAGCCTAAGCCTGGCTCATTTTAACTAGGATTTACTAGTACTGTAACTTCTACTGGTGGTAGTCCAGAGTACTTTGTCTTTCATTCCTTCTGCACTCTGGGCTAGTGCTCTTACACTAATATCAAGTGGTGTTTATTGTTGGTCTGTTACAAGGGCATCTACAATGAGTCACCATGCTGCAAGATTAACGTACTGAATAATAAGACGGCAGAAATGGCTTTCCGTCCATCGAAGATGTGGCCGGATAAGCCTATTGATGCAGTTGCTCCGCCATGACTTCTTACCCTGGTTGCTATCCCTGACGGATTCTGTGGGGGCCGAGAAAACCGTGGGTGAAAGGCTGGTGCCTAATGTATATGTACGGGGTAGGCTCAACGCCAACCAGTCATTGCGAAAAGTGCTGGGCAGGCTGCAACACAGTGTAACCCACGAAATCAGGCCCGTGCTCCGCTTCCCTCGAAGGTTCCGGCGTCCTGTCGCATTGATAGCTGGCAGGAGCCCACAAGCCACCTCCGTTAATTCTTCACCTCTGTCTGCTTATAGCTCATCGGAGATATTTCTCTCTGCCATAGACAATCTCTGTTCTTTTAAAGGTGTATACATGTTATTGCGTCTTCGCCCAACTCTACATAGCAGCCCGACGAAGAGCTTAAATGGCGCAGATCCTTGCTGATCAACAAGGTCTGGGACCCAATCCAATAGACAGCACTGGCATCTGCCTGCTGTCACTCGATGGTGGAGGCGTGCGAGGACTTTCGACGCTTCACATTCTGAAGAGTATCATGGATTGGCTGAATGAAGAACGGGAGAAGGTTGGCTTGCTCTCAGTGAAACCATGCGAAGTCTTTGACCTTATTGGGGGCACTAGCACCGGCGGGTAGGTGAACCTACTCCAATGTTTAGCATTATTGACACATTGTTATAGATTGATTGCGATTATGCTCGGCCGGCTCGAAATGGACGTAGACGCATGCATCGAAGCATATATCGAGCTAGCAGAAGACGTTTTCAGCCAGAAATCTAGCAAATCCCCTGTTAAAATCAATGGTGAACTCAAGCCTCGTTTTGACAGCACGAAGCTGGAGAGCGCTATCAAAAAGGTGTTAACGCAGAATGATGTATCTGTAAATGCCTTGTTCAACGATAGAACCGAGCGCGGATGCAGGACGTAGGTACCCTGGCACGCGATGAGTGTAGGTACTAACGAGAATAGATTTGTATGTGCGATTGACAGCGATACAACGAGTATCGTACGCTTCCGAAGCTATGGCTTGACCGGCTGGCCAGATTATGGTGCAACCATCTGCCAGGCCGCCCTTGCGACCTCTGCTGCTACGAGCTTCTTTGAGCCCGTTACCATCGACGATCAGATCTTTGCTGATGGGGCATTCGGCGCAAACAATCCCGTGGACGAGGTAGAAGGAGAGGCATCTAATATTTGGGGCTCGGAAGATAGAGATCTGAAGGAGCTAGTCAAGTGTTTCATTTCGGTTGGAACAGGAAAACCTGGCATAAAGGCGTTCGAAACCAGTATCATCAAGTTCCTTAGCAAGACAGTGGTCAGGATTGCAACAGAGACAGAGACGGCAGAAAGGAATGCTATGGAAAGATGGGCCAAGCACTATGATAAGAATCGGTACTTCCGGTTCAATGTTCATGAAGGACTGGAGGGAATTGGACTGGATGAATATCAGAAGAAGGGGCTGTTGAAATCTGCTACACGAGCGTACCTTACTCACACGACACAAAGGCACCGTGTGCGAGATTGCATACATAACTTGAGGCTGAAGCAGAGTGTGTATATTCAAGACTTTTCTTAATTTTATTGCTGTATTGTAGCTCACAGAGTCTAGGCAGAGCAAGTGCGAGTCTCGCTAGTGCTGTAAATGTAATAATTATGCACGTGGTTCCCTGCAGTACAACGCTAATTAATACAGGAGTATCGCATCCGGGTTCAAATGCTTCTCCGAAGTATGATTACTACCCTATTCTGCCTGCTTTTACTAATTATACCTAGCCTCCCACAAGGCCTGTTGGGTGGTTCCTTTCGCAAGAAATCCAAATTTTGTAGACCAGCGATCCCAGCACACTAAACTCGACCAATTGGAGGAAAATCTCTTTTCACAGCATCACCCGACAACGCTTGCAATATATGGTCTTGGAGGCATAGGGAAGACTCAGGTTGCCCTTGATTTAGCGTACCGAGCAAGGCAAAAGTACCCAGCATGCTCTGTGTTCTGGATATCGGCCGACAACGCAGAAAGCGTTCAACAAGCGTTCGCAAACATCAGCCTACAGCTTGATGTACCTAGAGCGAAGTATAATCAAACCAATGTAGCGAAGCTATTGCAGCATCATTTAAACCAGGAAGGCACTAGACAGTGGCTGCTTGTGGTTAACAACGTGGATGACGTAGAAATATAGAACAATCAGTTGAAGAGATATTTGCCAATGAGCCGCCAAGGGCGTGTGATTTGCACTACAGGTAGCAGGAAGCTCGCTGTCAAGATTGCAGGATCAAACATTATTGAATTACAGAAGATGGATATAGAGACAGCTCTGCAACTGCTTCGCCACTGGCTAGGTGATAAAAGGCTTTCCAAGAACTATCTGCACGCGAAGGAGCTGCTCAAACAACTGGCCTTCCTTCCAATCGCTATCGTACAGGCCGCGGCATATATCAAAGAAAACGGTATATCACCATCCCTCTATTTGTCGCTGTTGAATGAGCAGGAGGAAGAAAAAGTAAAGCTCCTCAGCGAGGGGTTTGAAGGCGACTGGCAATATGGGGACGTCAAACATCCCGTAGCAACTACGTGGCTCATAAATTTCAACAAAATGCAGCGTCTCGACCCCCTTGCAGCTGAGTATTTAGCGTTTTTATCCTGCGTTGACCCACGGCGCATCCCACTATCTCTCCTTCCTCCACCACAATCTTGAAAGAAAGGAGTAGAGGCGATCGGCACGTTGGAAGCGTATTCATTTGTCACCAGGCGAGCTACTAATGATGCGCTTGACATCCATTAGCTAGTGCATCTTGCAGCGCGGAATTGGTTGTGGACGAAAGAACAGTGGTATGAATGTGTAAACAGAACACTAAAGCAAATATTAGAGGTTATTCCTTTCTATGATTACGACTAGAAAGAGGTATGCAAAGTATATCTGCCTCATGCTACCTATGTTGTAGACTTGGCCAAGCTTTGTGAAAAAACAAACAGAATGCAGCTACTATACTAGGTAGGACGCTGTAACTGGATGTTAGGGCGCTACAACGCTGCTGAGGGGGCTTATAACTAGCTCTATGAACTGAGAGAGAAGACTTTTGAAAAAGAAAACCCCGATGCGCTAGACTGCATGAATGAGTTGGGAGGGGTACTAAGCGAACAGGGGAAGTATCTCGAGGCAGAGGAGAAGCATTGAGAGGTGCTCAGACGACTATTAAAACACGCGTCTAAAACGGAGTCTGTGGATATTCTATGTACTATGAACAACCTAGCACTAGTTCTAAGAAACTTAGGGAAGTACGCAGAGGCAGAAAAAATGCATTAGGAGGCGCTAGAGATAAAAGTGGAAAAGCTGGGAAAGAAGGACCCAAAAACCCTTTACAGCATGAGCAACCTAGCGCAGGTACTGAGAGATCAGAGTCAGTACGAAGAAGCGGAGACGATGCACCGAGAGACGCTAAAACTAAGGAAGGAAGTATTGGGAAAAGACAAGCCAGATACGCTAACTAGTATAAACGATGTAGCGCTGGTACTAGGAGACCAAGGGAGGTTCGCAGAGGCAGAAGAAATGCATTGGAAGACCCTGGCAGTAAAAAAGAGAGTATTTGGAAAGAAGCATCCGGCGACGTTGACAAGCCTATCCAATCTCGCGTTGTCACTAGATGGCCAGAGAAGGTCAAAAGGGGCGGAATGGATCTATCGGCGGACCCTGGCGCTACGCCTGGAAGTGTTGGGAAAATTGCACCCGGACACACTAATAACTAGGAACAACCTGGCACACAACTTGAAAGATCAGCACTGTAGCAGAGCAGCCATCTTGCAGATGCGGAGATGCTTTCAGCTGCGGAAGCAAATTCTTAGCTCTTAACATCCTTACATAAAAGAATCGCTTCTAAATCTTTAGGAGTGGGAGACAAGAAAGTTTCCTAAACGAGTGATATCCCTAAATACAACGAGGAACAACAAGAAACCGTGCAGGGCTTTAGTGTGAGAGAGGACGGTGAGGCTGATCTTGGGTTTGAAGCTAATCATGATCTGGATAACATCGTGTGGTGGACAGCGCTCTATTAGCAACTTTGGGCAGATGCAAAGGTGGCTATTTCATGGCCCTTTCCTACGACATGGCTCGCAAAGAATTTTTTGGTGTTGAAACTATATCCTCGTTCCCGTTCCTGTTCCCGTCCCAGTTCTAGTTCTAATTCCAGTTCCAGTTCTATGGTGAGGGGCCAAATTTGCAGTTTCAGAACCCGCCGACTAATCTCCTCCCCTACTTTGCAAATCAGGGGGTTTAGTGTTCCGGGACTGGGCGGCAAACCCGTTACCAGTAACTGAGTAACTTGCCTGTAAAGAGTCCCTCCAAACGTCAAATCGGACAGGAAGTGCTATGTTCTTGATTAAATGGTCGTATGTGGAAGAATGGCTTCTGGAAGTCGTTTATGAAGGTGCAGATTAAACAGAAGATAAGGGCTGCTGTAGTTTAATAATAGAGCAAGTGTGCGGCCATGTAGAGTAATTAGCATTAGTTATGTTGTCTAAAAGCGTTAAGGTTAGTCTCCGATGTCTAGGTGCGACGTGCCGCTTCGTTCTTGCCGTCAAAGTTGGGATGGCATTGCGAGCACGTGGCAGCCTCAGGCTAAAAGTAAGCTTAATCGCAGACACTAACCGGCTGCTAGTATTCATGTCCGCGTTCACCGCTCCCACAGCCCCAGGGCCACCGCGCAGCCTTGCGATGCGATGACACCAAACGATGGATGGGCAATATCGCAGATCTGGGACCACTTTCGAGCCTGCTGGCGCTGCAGGGATCCGGACGGGAATGCAGGTGGCACAATCCTACTGGGCCACATTATTTTCTTCGTCCTCCATTTACCTTTTTGATAACACTGGTTCATTCAGCAACGGGATTGGACGACAAGGACGAAGGACGGTGAGGATGCGAGCTGGGATGGAGCCAGTTGTGCCTGTCCATAGGGCTGAGGAGCAAGAAATGGGTCGACTTCCGATCGCCAAAGGTGCAGCGTCAGCTTGCTAGGGCGCGGAAAACGCCCTCCCAAGAGAAACTTGGCAACGTCTCTGACTCAGGGAACGGATGTCGCGGTGATGCA
Organism: Clohesyomyces aquaticus; assembly: GCA_002105025.1. NCBI lineage: Eukaryota > Fungi > Ascomycota > Dothideomycetes > Pleosporales > Lindgomycetaceae > Clohesyomyces > Clohesyomyces aquaticus. The sequence continues at coordinate 96,932 of MCFA01000077.1, read as the reverse complement.
AACTTGGTGGTCAGCTTTGCTGTTTTCTTGGCTTCGGTGAACATGGTGCCCTCTCATGCAGGCACCACCGGCGCAAACAATCCGGCACCGAGTGTCGATCCCGAGTGTTTGGAGCGGGTGAGACATCAACTTTCTCCTGGGTCACTTCCGAATGGGTTTCCCATTACAGTCACTGGGAGATGCGGTTGACCTGGCGCGGCTTCTCTTATGATGATTATCGATAACTAAAATGTGGCAACAGGCAGCCCGGCCGCTTCGATACATGTATGAGCCAGATGCGAGCCACAATGTGGGATCACATGCCGGAGACCAACGAGAGAGGTGCTTGTCGGCTACCTATTCGGATTTGTCACACGGCTATCGCACTTCTCGATATGTATGGTCATCCACGATCGCTGACTGCCTGGTGGTGAGATGCGGATCCCATTCGGATACTCTGCGCGCTTTGGTAAGAGTTGGAGAAGCCGTCCCATTCTTGTCGGAGGGGGCCCAAAAGGTGCTTGGACCCGTGGCATTTTGATGCGATAACGAGCGGATGCCCTCGTCCAGCGCGCAGCAACGAGTTGAGAATGGATCTGTAACGGTGACGTCTCTTGGCAATGCTGCGTCGCCGACTAAAGGTGGAGACGATTTCGGCCCACTCAGTTCTTCTCCAGAACTGTTGCGCGGTTTGAGCTCTGGAGGGTGCAGGGCGGCAGCGAAGTGCAGATGGAGTGGCAGATGGAGTCGGTCAGACTGGCAGGAGGACTAGAAGAATCAGGTCTAGCGTATCGGCCCCAAGAGCAGCGAGCATGGCCCGCCGGGTCGGCCTGTTGCGTGACAGGCTCGTCTTCTGCAGGCTCAGACTTGGAGGGGAGCCGATTCCTGGATATGCAGAGAGGTGCAGAGAGGTGCAGAGAGGTGCAGAGAGGTGCAGGACGGTGTGGTTCGTTGCCTGGAGTGCCTCTCCGCCTTTTGAGAGACGGGACGTGGCCTGCGCTCCAGAGATGTCGGATACACCGCAACGCCGCAACGCCGCAACGCCGCAACGCCCTGATTCGCCAGCACGGGCCGGGGAGCGGGGGCAGCGGCTGCGCCGAGGGACGGTCTGCGGTCTGACCGCCCCCCCACTTGATTGCTCACTGGGTGTGCTATTTCTGAAAACACCAGACGACGGAGGTTGGCACGTTGGGTGCCGTCATACCACATACCACATAGGTTGCGCTGCGGCTGAGAGCTGTCTCCTACACCACCGTCCGCCTATTAAAGACAATTGAGCCCCCAATGGACGCCATCCAGCTTCAGCGCCGCAGTCTGCCCCTGAGCACCCGTATTTCTCCTCGCACGGGTCAGGCTTGACCATGGATTCGCAAATGTCCAACATTGACATGGTAAACATCACCAGACCACAGTCGAAAGCGCCCAGCATGGCCCACGAAGCACCCGCGCCCCGGCCCCGGCCCCGGATGAAGAAGCAGCCTCCCCAGAAGAACCTCAATGAGTTCTGGGACAAGTTCACCACGAAGCACCCGGGCAAGATCTTCACCGTCTTGCCCGACAACCTGTACGCGAAGCGCGCAGCAGCACATGTCCCCAAGGGCTCCATTCCCGGCCAGAATGCCGTCGCATCCTACGAAGAGGCCGCCCACGCCTGCAAAACCAAGGTCGCCAAGATTGTCAAGGAGTGTCGGCGGCTGAACCAGAAGTATCGGGATCCCCACTTCGACATCGAGTCCGACTTCAAGCGCTCGCAGTCGAACCCCGAGATTCCACCGGACTGTCTCACAACCTTGAACGAGGACAGGAGCACGTTTCAACCTATGTCGGTCAAGCGGATCGAGGTACGTTGCGTGGTCCAATTGATGCGGTGCCAGCTTCCACATCGCTAATGCGTCTCGCGCACCTCAGGACATTTTCGAGAAACCCCGCTTCTTCATCGAAGGCGCGAGCGCAAGCGATGTCCGACAGGGCAACGACGGCGATTGCTGGCTCATGTCGGCGCTATGCACGATAAGCAACAAAGAGGGTCTGGTGCAGAGAGTGTGCGTTGCTCGCGACGAACAGGTTGGTGTCTACGGATTTGTTTTCCACAGAGGTAGGCGCCCGGGACCTGCGCCATCTGGCATTTGTGCTTACGTGGTACAGACGGCGAATGGATCTCTGAAGTCATCGACGACAAGCTGTACCTGATCAAGGAGGATTTCGACGAGGCCACCCTCGGGCGATACCAATGGCTGGAACTGCAGAACAGAAAGAGTCCGGAAGAGGAGTACCGCACGGCCATGCAAACTGGTTCAAGGGCCTTATACTTCGCCCAGTGCAGTGATCCCAACGAGACCTGGCTGCCGTTGCTCGAAAAGGCATATGCCAAGGCCCACGGTGACTACTCTGCCATTGACGGTGGATTCGTTGGTGAAGGCATCGAGGATCTCACAGGTGGCGTTACATCCGAAGTTTTTGCCACCGACATTCTCGACAAGGACAAGTTCTGGCGCGAGGAGCTGCTGAATGTCAACAAGACGTTCCTTTTTGGCTGCGGCCAGATGGGAGGCATCTACGGTGAACGCAAAGGTATCCAGGAGAAACATGCATATTCTATCATGGAGGCCCGCGAAATCGACGGCACCCGTTTGCTTAAGCTCCGCAACCCATGGGGCAAGACCGAGTGGAACGGCCCTTGGAGCGATGGGTCAGAGGAGTGGACACCTGAGTGGATGCAGAAACTTAGCCACAAGTTCGGCGATGATGGCGTCTTCTGGATTTCCTACAAAGACCTTCTCAGGCATTATCAGCACTTCGACCGGACCAGACTTTTTGGCCCAGAGTGGACTGTCTCACAACAATGGACGAGTGTGAACGTTCCATGGTCTGTCGACTATCTAGACACCAAGTTCCGAATCAAGCTTTCCAAACCCAGCCCTGTCGTCATAGTACTGAACCAGCTCGATGAGCGATACTTCCGAGATCTCGAAGGCCAATATGAATTCCACTTGCAATTCAGACTCCACAAGGACGACGAGGAAGAATACATTGTCCGCAGCAATGGGGCTTACTACATGAAGCGATCCGTTTCCACCGAGCTCGATCTCGAAGCCGGCAACTACACCGTTCTTCTCAAGATCAAAGCAACCAGGTTGCCCAATGAGCCAACACCAGAAGACGTCATCCGCGCGACCTGCGCCACTCGTCGCGAGAAGTTGCTTTCTATTGGACTGTCGTATGATCTCGCCCATGCCAAGGGTCAATTCCGCGCCCAAGAAAAAGAAAAAGCACAACGTGAGCGTGAGCAAAGGATTGAGCGCAAGAAGGCTGAATTGAAACACGCCCACGAACAGCGCCGGAAGCTTCGCAAGAAGACAAAGCTCCGCGAAAAGAAAAAGGCGGCCAAACAAGCTCAGGGAAAGCCCAGGTCTGACCTGAGAGAGGTCGAAAAGAAACTACAAGACATTAGTGGGCTCGGTATTAACGTGGACGAGGAGGAAATCAAACCCATGCATCCAACTGTTGCCATGCATCAAAAGGCCGCAAGCACCGGGACTATACCCGGTGAACATGGTCGTGAGCGCTCTTCTAGCCCCAGCGGGGGATTCGGTGGGCGTGGGGGATATAATAAAGGGCGTGGTGGCTACAATGCCGAGGTCCCTGGGCCTGAAGCTCTCCCTGCGGCACCTCGTAGCATCGAGGCTCGCCCAAGTAGCCGAAACGAAGGCTATAGTGGACGTGGAGGATACAATGCCGAGATACCAGCCCCCGAGGCTTTACCAGCTCCACCTCGTAGTGCTGAGGCTCGCCCAAGCAGTCGGAATGAAGGATATACAGGACGCGGCGGTTACAACTTTCCGGCATCGGGTTCTGCCATGGCCAGCGTGTACCAAGCTGGGCGGGATGGCTACAATATGGCTGGTAGAGATGGTTACAACATGGGCAGGGACGGCTACAACATGGGGAGAGACGGCTACAATGAGACGGATTCCCCAATCCCAACGCCAGGAACGGACGAATTCCGACCGGGAACACCGCGCACCTACAGTCCTCGACCAGAGCGCCGTGCACATGCTTCGCCTACCCCGTCTCGGCGCGCTACTCTCTCTCCCATTCCAGGCGTCCGACCTGGCATTTCCGTTACTCGCGGTCGTGGAATGAGCACCTGCTCACACAGAGCCCGCGAGGGGTCTATTCTCCTTCAGAAGCTTCCGATGACTCGTCTTGGGACTCTGAGCTCGATGGACCCGATTCCTCAGACTCTGATCTCGATAGCTCAGATGATGAGAGGTTCTATGAACAACCTTCACATGGCCACCGCCTTCGACGATACGAAGAGGAAGAAGACGAGTTCGAGCGGGATCCCTGGAACGCAGTCTGCGTTGTCGGTCTTCGCGTTTTCTCCAAGGATACCGATGTTGAGATTGAGGTGCAAAATGGAGAGGGAGAGCGCAAGAAAAATGGCGATGGTGATGAGGGGAGCATAATCAGTGGAGCCGCAGGCCGAAAGGAGAAAGAGTTGGATGTCGACGATAGCGCTGCCGACGCTACAAGCCCGCTCCGTACCCGGGGGAATCTGGATTCTGCACTTGCAGAAAGAGTCAAGATGGTTGGGTCTGCGCCGGCCGGTGTGGAGCGAGACCGATCGGGGACGCTTTCTTGAGACTAGATCAAAGGTCTGGCAGTGAGTTAGTCGAGAGAGATTGGATTGGATGGAATTCCACGTGTCGCTACGCACTCGTTGGGTATTTCTTACTCTAAATTGCGGTTGTATTCTTCATCTGAGGCAAATTGTTTGTTGGATATGTTGGACAAGCAAGCGAGGTGTTTTTGGGAGAAACTTGGTAATATCGTTGGCGGTCATTTACTTTTTAGATTGGACAGCTTGCGCATTGGGGCATATCTGTGTGCGCTTTTCGGTTTTTCACATCAGGATATATGTTCTTCACCTCCTCTCCATTGATGTTTCTCATCCAATTGGTGCATGAACGTGGACCAATCATCAACATCTAGGGCCATGCCACAGGAGTTCCTCCAGTCGCAGAATCCGCAAGTGTCTTCGTTGGTTGTACGTAAAGCTCGTAGACAAAGATTCCAAATTGACTCTGACACGGACCATGATCTATCGTCCGCTCCTGGGCATTGTTTCTCACTGTCAGGGTCTTTGTGGACCTGTGGGTTTCAAGGTTCTTTGAAGTATGGCTTCCCTAAGCGCCACAATCCCCGCTGCTGATTTGGTTCAAGATCGTGTTGCTGATCGGCACTTATTCCTGGGGCCTGATCCGACTGATGCATACACTTGAATTTGATGATGAAAAGGCCAATGACTGGTCCTTTGGCCAAGTTGTCCCACTCGTGTATTTGGCGACGCCTATCATAGCGATAGCAGAGTACATGCATCCGAGTAAGTGGATCTCGCATATTGCAATATAGTACAGAAACTGGTGGATGCAGCTCATTCATTCATTTCAACAGGTGAAGGAGACCATACGCAGCTTGTTACCAGCGATGCGGAAACAAGCCATAGGAATACCGGCTTCAATATGCCCTGTATGACGCCAACAATAGTCTGGCAGCGCGATCATCCAGATAGGGAATTCTACAAAATGGCTGCATGGTCTGGGCGCTGATATGCTTTATCGTCGGCGATTCGATCGGCTCCATTATCGGAATCTTGGTAAACTACAGCAAAACGCATTTCGCTATGATTGAGACCACAATGCCTATAATCGATTCTGATCCTCTTTCCGCGATTACCCTCAGCGCACTTCTGAATTACATTTTCTTCTTTTATGGTCTTTGATAGTTGAAGATCTTGCCAATGAAAAGAGTAATTTGGTGAAAGCAGGTCCGAGTAAGAGATGGCTGGTTGGAAGGTTGCAGCTCTTTGATTTGCTTTTATTCCTGTCAAAAGAGCTTCTCTATGTAGCGAATTATCCCGGCTCTATGAGTCCATCATAGCAGCTCTATATATTCTTGTGTGCATCTTCTGCGCAATACGGACACGACGTAGCATTCCATCACTACCTAATTATCCATCTTAGGTAGACGTAGCACGCATGATTCGAAAGTGATCTCCAGACAGAGTCAGCTATCATGCAAGTAACAACCATCGAAGGAACCAATTCATTAGTATCGGCAAATCAACACTAGTTGTAGTACGGTTTGGTTTTACCCTTGCTATACATGTGACTTCGCCTTCGTCCCGTTGTAACCAAGCTTCATTACACTGGATTGTAATTCTCCGCATGGCGCGAACTCCTACGGGACTCTTTGATAAACCTATCACTAAATTTCAGCGCGGTGCTTCTCTAGTAGCTGCGCGACATTTATCGCCGGATCATACAACTAGCAGATATGAGATCCCATTATATACCTTGAAACCGATCCAACCAACCCAGAGCACCTACCAGTCCTCCCGGAATATAGCTCGCCACCGCTGAGATTACCATACCAATTAGATCGCGGAACATAATTTTGAAAATAATTGTTCTCTCTTTGTTTACATAATAGTGAGCGGGGAACAAATATCTCTGTCGTAGATTCCCCTATAGGCATTCGCCATTGAAAATTACATCCTCTCAGAACGGAAACGTGTTCGCTCACAGAAGCCTGACAATAATTAACCCAAATACATCGCCATGGGTACCCAGATACCCTCGCATTCAGCCTTGCCGTGATCCTAATGTTAGCTCAATACCATCGCTGTCAAGATTGCGAGTAGAACACACATGAAGATAACAACGATACCCAGTCGCGTGTCTTCTTCGAATTCGTCGTTGTCCAAGCAATCATATGATTCAGAAACGGCCGATTGTTGGCCCATTTCGTCTGTAAACATCGAAGAGCTCAGCGATAAGGGAGGGTCATGCTTGGGGTACGGAGCCTCTGCGCCATTATGCAGAAACTTGAATTTTAGGCTTTTAGTTGGAGTGGTGAATAGTGAGGTCTCCTCGCGGGTTGTTTCAAGGCGTGGTTTCATGGCGAAGCTTCTTTCGATATGGAGACATCAGCAACATAGAATGCTCCGCGAAAGTTGCAACCGACATTATGATGCTAAGGGGTTTCAATATTAAGGTGGAGGTTGGCGGTTGAGGACAAGAAGACGAAAGGAGAGGGTTTCATTGGATTTTTTGAAGGGCGGGGTGTCTATGCTCAAACACTTTGCCTTTATAGTAAATACAATACTCACCTATCCGAGAATGTTACAATGCCGTACTTGTTGATGAAGCGCTCGTTCGTTTGCAACCTCTCTCTCCTGGCTACCCTTTGATCACGATTATGCTTCCCACGATTACCCCGTGTCCCTGACAAGAGGCGTTGTTGTCTGCAGGATGTCTCTGACCAGCCCCGGTTCAGGATCGCGACAGAATCATACAAGTGAGGAGAATATTGTGCTTCAAATATTTACACAGCTAACTAAGGCGAAGTGTTTGCGTTCCCAAATTTTAATGCCGCCTTCCGGATCCGTGTTATACAAGGTAAAAACTTGGAATCGTGTCGCAGCGCAGCGGTTACAGACAAGTCTCTAAACCTCTTATCTAAACAAAAGTCCCCCCAGCGGATGCACGATGAGCGCTGTATCATACTCGCCTAGCGGCGCTCAGCAGGGAAATACATCTAGTAGTCCATTGAATAGTCTCAGCAGAAATGAACAGTGTGTCGATTTGATGTACTAAGTCTGCTTCAGAGCGGCCCATGCGCGCAGCTCTGCCACGAGACCTGGATTTGCATCGTCCATTTCCCGTGTCCAAACCAGGACCTGACATGGATTTTCAATTGTGTAATCAACAAAGAAACTACCGTCAACTCTAAAGCATTGAACGGATTCGTTAAGGCCATGTTTGATGTCTTGATTCGTGTTCATCCACTCCTTCGTCAAACACCTGTACTGCGGGTCTTCATTTGGTACCGATGGGTGCGTATATCGAGTATACAAAGACTCAAATCCATGGGCGTCTGTGCGTATCGTCGTCCAGCTGACTCTGCCGTGAGTCGAGTAGTATGTTCTCCATCCCTCGACTTGAATAATTTCCTCTGGCCAAACTCTGGGCGGAAGGGTAAAATACATTGGTTCGTCATTCTTCGCAAGTAGATCTTGGAACGAGATTTGCAAAGTCTTTGGTCGCACATGAATAATCCAACCCAGAGGCAAGAGGAGATGAATATACGCTGGCTTTCGCTCGTAGACTGACATTGGATAGTAGGTAATATACTTTTGCAGCCCAGTCGGCATGTTAGGCGGGTTTGGGTTGATGTCGTCGTTGCTGTGAGGATGGGGCTTTTTGTCGTCCTGGCTGTAAGGATCTGCCACAGAACTGACCCTTGATCTTTTGCGTGACATGTTTGGCTTGCGATCTGGTATAAAGCTCGAGGCATTGAAGGCCCTTTTATCTTTTTGCGCCGGGATCGACTCCTTATCATTCTCGAAGGAAGGGCTTTGACGGTCTGTGGATGGGTGCAATGATTCAAGAGATGACACACCGTTCTCTTGCGAGGGAGGGTACCTTTTCGAAGTGGCACTAGATTGTGCAGAAGCGGTGTTCGGCCGAAAATCCGACGCGGGTCGCGAATGCTGCCACAAACTTGACAGCGGGGATGGCCCAGAGCGACTATCCGGTGCCCGTATTTCTTCGAAGTTCGTCTTTCTTCGTAGGCCATGGTGTGTGCGATGCGATGAGTGTGGTTGGGGAAGCAACTCTGCATCGGAAGTCGCGTGAGGGGCAGCCAATGTTGCCAATGGTTTCGCAGTCGTGCTTGGGTTTGATTCAAGCGTGCCATTTATATCAGCATTAGCCATCACTTGCTCTGGCATTTCGGGAGTCGGTTCATAGACGGTCTCCGTGGCGTCTTCGTCAATGTCAACGTTGTTCCCCTCACCGGCTACCACGCGCGCGATATCTAGCAAGGCTTCCTTATTAGCTGCAATGTCGTCACTCTTGAATCCAAGGCTGATCATTTCTCGTCGTAGCTCTCTCCAGACTTCTTTGCTGTCGTGCTCGTACGTAGTGAAGGCCGTATTGGCAGTCCTTGAGTCGGCAGAAGAGCTCTCTACCAAGTTTTCGAGAGCCACAGGCAAGCCACCTTGGATAGCGCTCGAGATTTTGCTGACATCTTGACAACACATGTCGATGGATTGCAACACTTGATCCATGAGTAGTGTAGATATGAAGCTGAGATTGAGCGATAGGCGGATCTGCAAACTGTCTCGGTTCTTGCAGCCAAGGCGAATGCGATCCCAATTAGACTTCTGGTCTGTGTCTAGGTTTCGGTATTTTTGTACAATGGTGCGAAGCTCTCGGACTGTTCGATCACTACTTCCTAGGACGTCTTGTAAGTCGTCGCGGAGCTTATTCCGATCTACAAGAAAGGGCAGCGCATTGACGTCGGTGGGACTCTTGGCATGGCGATGAACTCGCTCAAGGACGACCTGGAGGCTGAATAGGGTGCTAGTGATTTCTCCATACTGCCCACAGGCATCTCTCCAGCCGTGGTAAGCTCTGGTGGTCAGGCTAATGAGTGTGACAAGATCCGTTGGCGAGAAACCGAATGACATTCTCAGCTCGATGTATTCTAGCGAAAATGGGATGTAGAGGTAGAGTTCTTCCTTTCGTTAACGATTGAAGTCCGAGATGAGTCGCACATATGAAAGAGTTGCGTCAGCTCAAGTTATGGGGATGGGAGGGGCAGTGTTAGGCACTTTCGGGAGCCGCTGCGGGGCAGTGCAAGCCACAAATCTTGCGAGGCATACCTGAACACTACTATTTAACCTATTAGGCAGACTTCCTCGTTACAACCCCCAAATCCCCCATTTGGTGCTTCACTTGCTCGCACATTGATGAAATCACATCGGAAGATATAATGCCGAATATTAACTGTATGCCCCTTTCTATATCGACCTTGATCTGAGGCTATCTCGACGCCCTCACTAATGGAAGTTCCCTTAATTTCAGAGGGCTGCGGAGTTGATTTGGCAATCATCTTGTCGTTATACAGTCCGAACTGAAGTTTGCCCTGCCACGTATGGAGAGTCTCAGAAGATCCAAGCTCACCATTCCTTGAAGCGTTACCCACGACCGAGGGCTCCGGGGCGGAGTGTTCGAAAACTGTGGTATCATCGAGAACATCCTTCGGATCCTTATTCTCTCCCCCTTGTAGTGCTTGCAAGTCATGTTCGCCAACATCATTAGCCAAGTTCTCAACGCTGTACCCGAGAGGCGAGATATCGATGGGGCCCGAACCAGAGGGGAAAATGATGGGCACACCTCCATCCTCCTCGTCAGAAGTTCCTGTGGAATCATGAATACTGCCGGCGCCTTGGATCCATTGCTGCGGCAAATAGGGAGGCACGATGATGAAGTCCTCGTCAGCGGTCGGATGCTCTGAGATGTTGGAGACTTTCTTATCCACCTTGATAGGGGGAGTTCGTAGGTAGGCTTGGTGTTAAGCGGTAGCTGATGCACAATATCAGGGCAGTGGAGTTGGGTGCGGAAATCGAAGAATTGTGCCGTGTAGGGGGAGAGAAGAAGGGTTTTGCAATCTCTAATGTGAGAGGGATGTGTCCCGATATCTCGCAATCGTTTCATGCATGGCGAAGTCCTGTTGTGACTCCCTATTGTCAACCAATGTGACTGCAAACCAAGGGATGCGGCTGAGCGACAACCTACGTCACAGAGCATTCCCATTCCCCGCGGTACCCATTTCTAAGAGTCATTCATTGGCGTCTTGGAACGCGAGCGACGGCAAAGAGGCCCAAGCCAGGGGCCATAAAGGTGTAAGTCCTCCACCGAACTTACTGTTCAACACGGCCGCGCCAACAACAACGCCGCCTACCAACCCCTCAACACAATCGCCTGTAAGGATATCACGAGCCCACTATGACATACGCCCATCTAACGAATTGCATTTAGATCGAACTATGTCCGACCGAGGACCTCCGTCTAGGGACTCATTCACACCAGACCAGCGTAGACTCTGGGGGCTGGACGCGCATTTCCCCCCGAATATCAGTGCGCAGAATGCCGCCCCGGACTCAAGTAGTCTAGGTGGAATCAAGAAGCGTGAGAGCTCATCTAGCCTGAGGATCTTTTGCTCAGCCCGCCTCTCTCCGAATACTGCGCCGGACATTTGGGACGGTACAGCATCGGAGTTTGCCCAGAGTGTTGCCTCATATGGAGCAAGCGGCAAGAAGCAATATACATCCGGCGTGAGGAGCATCATTTCGTCGGACCATCGCAACCTCATAGACAAACTGAAGAGCGGTGCCAGAAACGGTAAGTAAGAACTTTGTGCTCGGGTTCGATGGGATGGGCTAATGTTACCCAGTCACCGGATATCGAAAGGGAAATGACTACGTCTCGGTGTGGAAAGAGAAGAAACTTATGGCTGGAACCCCCTCCTCAATCCGAGGTGTCAAGTCCGACTCCGACTGTGGTGGTGATTTCGAATTCATCGAACCATCAACGCTTCGTGAATCTCCGATGGACATTCTTGCCCGAGCCGCGTCAACCGCAAGCGTAAAGGACAGTAGGTCTGTCAACAAGCAGCTGTCAAACATTCCGCGACCTTCCAGCGTGTTGTTGAACGATATCAACTGTCACGCCGTCACTCTGGATAAGCCGACCCCATCCGTCTATTCTTCCTCGCCAAGCTACTATCCTACAGGGTCGCCCGAGGAGTCGGAATCCAATTCGCACCGGTATCGACATGTTCAAACGATGTCACCGGCAGAGCGCTCATCTTCAGCGCAGTACAACAACGTTGAGGTGAACTCGAAGCATCCCAACCATGCTCCTCCCACCGCGCATCCGAAGGTGGGGGAGATTCAGGCCGCAGAGAGCCACAATGTTCCAAATGGAGTTCGTGTATCTCCCGGCCTTGCTACCATCATCGAGAGAAGGTCCGACAATCCCAACCCGGGGCATGCAGGTGACGCTTATTCCGGAGTCAACTCACAATCATCAGCTCGTTCGAAGGCTTCGCTAGGAGTTTTGGACGCCGCAGAGCTACCAATGGAGAAACTTCCGAAACTGCTTCCTCACTGCCCGCATCTCTTTCGATCACGGCTCCAAAAGAGATCCATTCGCAAGAGCCAGTTCCTAGTAGCCTGAGTGACTCCATGTTAATAAATCTGTCTATGACGGAGCCTAATATGTCGTTTTCCATAAGCAAAGCCGTCACACATCGTGCAGCATCGGAGCGCTTCAAGGCAGAAATTTCACCTAGATCACAAGCTCATCCGGCAGACAGAGAGTTCTCGGCTATCAGCGTCCTGATCATTGTTTTTAGAACCGCAGCTCTCATCGCCATCAAATTCACGCTTGTGCATGTTGGCGAGACCATGGCCGATGAGTTGGGCCAGAAGATATCGTATGGCCTCCTTGTTGGTATCGGAATCTCGGTCGCGCTGGCCATTCGTGGCGACTGGTATAATAACTTGTGGCAGCTTCCCCAGGATATCGCTTTCTACATCGGCAAAACGGTTAGTGTGATGGTTCGAGCGGCTTCGGATGGGTACCAGGTTAGATTTCGCCAGTAGAGTGACATCGTCATGGCCACGGAGAGAATGTAGGGTAGGGTAAAGGCGCACGGAATGGGCATATTATGACAAGTCCGATAGTCCGATACCTGCGGGCCTTCTAACTACTGCCTCGTCGGCTAACTCATTTTCCATGGTGTTGCGATGCGGAACCATCATATCCATTGCGACAAAGAATCTCCTTTCAGAGGTAGCTAGCTCTTCGGCTGAACAAGCGCTTCAGGGATCGTATTAGGTTCAGCTTTGGTAGGTCTAGCATGCTCCAACAATTGACCATTGCCTACTTAATTCATGTGAGCCCATTTTCGGGTGATGTTGGTTAAAAGATAGCAGCAGCTACATGTTTTGTGCAACCCACAGCTCGGGACAACAAGGTCGAAAAAATTCGTGCGCCATCGCCCATTTTCCCAGTGCGCAAGGGCATCATATCTCTTTAAATAGAACCAAAGATTGGAGTGTAACTATAAACTGTCAGGAACCCGGTGTTCGTAAGGGTGTGGGGTCCCGTTCGGACCGTCTCTTCCACCGGCTCGGCCCCGCTATCGCCGAAAGAGGTATATCACACCGACAAGAACTGCACTCCAGTTCTGTCTGTAAACCGAAGATTCGAGATTGGAAAGAAAAGTACTCTTTAAAAGGATCATCCGATTGCCCGCCATGCCGAACGGACAATGGATTCTCGGCGACCTGTTCAGGAAGGACTACGGCCACGCCGGAAGCATCAAGAATCTGTGGGAGTTGCGATGGATGTTTCCGTGTCGAAGGGGCGTGTATCCGTTCCACGATGGAAAGTTTGAGGATTTCGAATCAATGTAAGCATCTACCTATTTAGACTTAGAAACCGTTCAACAAGCCGCTTATACTGCAAAGCTTCGACCATCTCATCGAGAAGAACATCAACGATCCGTTTTCTGACGATTATACAAATGCGTTCTTTCCTGTTGGCCAAAGACTTGCGAAAGAAGCAGAGGAAATGGAATCGAAAGACAAAGAAGAAGCAAAGAAGCTGTACCTGCGTGCCAATGCGGTGCTGCGACTTGCGCGTTTCCCGTACATTGGCACGGATTCCAAAAAGCAGGTTTATGAGTTCCAGAAAGAAGTGTATATGAAGGGCACCAAGCTCTGGGATATTCCAATTACCGAAACGGTGATAACGCATAGATATGCAAGTAACGGAGATGGAAGCGAGATCCCGCTGTATATCAGACAACCAAATGTTGTCAGCGACGGCAAGAAATGTCCCGCGGTGCTTCTGATCACAGGCTTAGATGGCCACAGACCTGACAATACGGAGGTAAGCTAGAGTTTCGTGTAGCAAGTTTCGGTCTTGATGCTGATGGAAGCAGCGAACCGAAGAACACCTCAAGCGTGGGTGGGCAACCGTCATCTGCGATATTCCTGGAACCACTGTTGACTGCCCCGCCAACAAGACAGATCCGCTATCGCCAGATCGTCTTTTTTCTTCGATTCTGGAGTGGATCCAAACGCAGCCGCAATTCGACTCCAAGAAAGTTATCGCTTGGGGCCTATCAGCCGGTGGCTACTACGCCATTCGTCTCGCTCACACCCACAAAGAGTCGCTCGCGGGATCCGTCGGCCACGGTGCAGGTACGCACCACTACATCGGTCGCGAGTGGTTGGACGAGATTGGAAAACACGAATATCCGTTCGGGCTGGAGCGAGCTTATTGCGAGAAATACGGCTACAAGGATTTTGAAGAGATGAAAGAGAAGTGCCAAAAGACATTCTCGCTGATCAGTGCCGAGGGTGAAGGTGTACCCGTTGTCGCGATGGGGATGAAGAGTTGCCGGTTGCTGTTGATCAATGGAATGTTGGATGGATGCATGCCTGTTGAAGACAGCATGTTGCTGGCAGAGTACGGAAGTCCCAAGGAAATGCGCTTTATTCAGGAACGGTTCCACATGGGATATCCTGAGGCCAACTCTGTGGTGTATCCGTGGATGGAGGAGATCATGTCGTAAAATTATAGCATGCCTAGGTAGTGTATAATGTGCGGATGCATTGATGCTTCTCGAGCGAGTCTCGTGCGATAATCCGATATAGAGGACCCAATCCTAGCGTGACAGGGGTTGTTGAGCCGGGCAGGAACTAATTTACGGCCAACCGGGTGCATACTACGGCGCAGCATTCTTAGCGTTGGGCCTAAATCCTTCGAAATAAATCCTTGAAGTACCTTGGATTCGTTGCATTTTCCTGCATCCACACTGCTGCTTACATCTCACTTTCACTGCGTTCGTCTACGCGATGGAGTTGCATCCTGCCATTTACCTCATCCTCGAGGTCTTGATGACCACGGTCGTCGTTGGATTTACTTCTACCCACTCCTTGCTGCGAATTGCGTGTCTCCCGTTTATGACACTTCTTCTGTGGGAATGCGTGCCACTGTGTATGATATACATGGTCCGGATGCCGTGGGCGTCGATGCTTGGCGGTTATGCGACATCATTTTACCTGCAATACATTGATGTTGCGCTTCTGAGTAGATGGGACTATAGCACTGGAAGGCCCGAGAGTGGGTTGTCGCTTGCGTCGGCGTCAGACAAGAGTGATCCCAATTCCATGGGCGCGCCTGCAGCGAGAACGAACATTAGCAAGAGAGCAAGGATCAACGGGGGCGAGAGCTGGCTTGACAGATTGAAGTTCGGCTTCCAAACATCAACAAATTGGAGATGGGTCAACACACCGTACGCCGTTAAGAACATTCCTCATTTCTCGGATTCGGATCCAGAACACATTCCAAACAAAGGAGTATTCTTACTTCGAACGCTGAAAGTCATCGCTGTGTCGTATTTGATCTTGGACGTGCTTGGAAGCAGTTCTGATGTTGAAATTACCAACAAGTTCTTTTCGTCCGAAAGAATACCCATTTTCAAACGGCGCGGAGTTCCCATCACTGCAGAAGAAATAATTATCCGGATCTTCGCGGCGATGAGTCTGGGTATGGGAATGAATGCGGTGCAAAGGGGTACCTACAGCATCGTTGCTTTTTGTGCCGTTGCGCTGGGGTTTAGTGAGCCCAGAGATTGGCCTCCATTTTATCAGTCGTATTCCGAGGCCTACACTACTAGGCGACTTTGGAGGTAAGATCATGATCAAAATTGCGTTATCAAGAAAATCCGCAGAGACTAATTATGTCGCAGCGTTTTCTGGCATCAAACGAATACTCACCGAGTCTCCTCAATGTCACACTTCTTGATTCATAACGCTCTGGGCCTACAAAGAGGAAAGATACTCTCAAGATACTTGAGAGGGTTTACCACGTTCTTAATTTCTGGGGTCATGCACCTTGTTATCGACATCTCAGCCGGTATATCCGCGCGCGACTCTGGCGCCGTTCACTTCTTCGCCACGCATTTCATGGTAATTGTCATGGAGGACACTGTCATCGCCCTTTGGAGATACATTTTCCGGAAGGCCAAGACAGAGGCATCCGGCCCAACGACTTTGCAACGATTGCTCGGAATGGGGTGGGTTATCGTGGTATTGACTTGGTCGACCCCGATTTATTTGACACCAATGATGTACCGTGCGAAAGAAGGATTTGAGGATTCGGTGGTACCGTGGAGTATCGTGAGGGCCTTAGGGGGAGCGGTTCGGAAATGGTGAGGGACATACTTCTCGAGAACTCAAATCGGTGCCTTGTCCGGAGTTGCATTCAGTGAGGTTGAGAGAGGAAGGAGTGTAGCACGCCAAGTGGTAGATCTCTTGTCACGGGGGTTCGCGTTTCAGAACCCCTGCACGATGAAACACCCAGTGCAGCACTCCTCTTGGCAAGCATACTTCGACATTCTAACCTCGACAACATTTTTTCTTTCTTCATTCTACATTTCACCATCATGGCCGTGGTTTCGCGACGCCTAATAACAATATCAGCATCAATTCTCCTTCTCTTCATCCTCGCCGCCTCTCTCGCAACCTCACTACAAGCACGCCAACCTCCTCCAAAACTCCCCCAGATTGCTCTTGCGCAAGCCGCAAAATCAGGGCAAATTGAGCTCAAGGTCAAAGGAAGGATCAATGGAACGAGCATCAATCGCGTAGACTTCACAGTATCATCGACCTACTTTCCGAGCGAAACACTCTCGCGCGCCTCGCGATCATCACGACCAACATCCACCGTCGACGAAGGATTTATTGGAGTAACGCCAACACCGCAGCCTTCGACTTCCGAAGTAGACGAAGGATATATTGGACCGATCGAGACATCGCAAACGCCCGTTCCACCCAAACCCTCGCCGCCAAGCCCGCAAATCCCCATCATGGCGCTCACGTACGCGGGCTCAGGAGGACCGAAGCATTGTCGCGGCAAGCTGATCCATAAGCTGAACATCGCTCGCCCAGCATCTGCTCATCGAAACGGGTCATGTGTGTCTCTTCCAGGTATGGCAAGATGCGGTGTGTTTTATGCTGGAAAGGAAGATAATTGCGAAGCGCAGTTATTCAATATGCCAGCTTGTCTAAATAACTCACGATCATACGTCAACACCGTCGTTTTCATGCCGGAGGAAAGAGTCGTTGGTGCGCTTTGGCAGAGTATGTGGGTGAGGTGTGGGATAGACGTTCCGGAGGCTGGACCCATCGACCCTAGTATCTTGGGCGAATTGCTTGTAAAGCCGGGGAGTAAACCAGGCGGATGAGAGCAGATGCAGATAATGGGAAGACCGAGTTTTCCACACTCTCATACACATCTTGTGCTAGTCAGATGTATATCGCCCACATTTCCGGACCAAGGACAACAAGACGTCGAGGTGTCGGCATCATGGCACATCCGCAGAACAGCGCAATCAAACGACTCCTGCGGATAGGTTCACTATAATTATGGCGGGAATTGCAGTGAACACACAAATACGACCAAATCAGCTGTTGTACATAGATGGATAATTCAACTAATGTGAGGAAAGTACTGAGACCATTGTGGGACCTTGTAAATATCTGGAGGAAGATGAGAAACGTTGAGGAAACTTTCGATAACGAGGTAAACTCTGGCTTGAATGTAAAACAGAAAGTACAGCATGAATCTGAAAATGTGCCAAATAGACCACCCGAGTTTCCGCGGCTCTCCTATACAATTTCCAAACCCCTCCAGGTCGTCCAGGTAGAGTACAGAACAATAGCCAACGGCGGATGCGATCGTTGTTTGCCCAGAAGTGGCAAGCGTTATGCTGAGTATTTCCACATTAGGCTTTTCAGGTGTGTTTCGAAAGGCGCGTTCCAGGCCGTTAGATGAAGTCCCCCATAGGGTAAGCCAGCAACGGAAAATTCCAAGATGAACTGTGTGTCCCTGGTGCCTTCCGGCCAGAGCATACCGGAGGCGGAACTTGCTATCCAATTAGATATTCTTGGATATAGGAACATGCAATGGTAATTATGTAAGCCAAATTCTTCGGATGTTTCCAGAAATTGGCATTCTTGTTGTGCCAATTCCAGGCATTTCAGCTGGTAAAGAGATATATCGAAAAAGCTTGGTAATTCACGGGGCCGTTACGCACCTGGCCGCACGACAGCTGTTTTGCAACTTTAGGGAGGAGGTTGTAACTCGAGCGGGGTTTCAAACAGTTTGGCGTAAACCTGAGATCCTGATGTAGTCTGGGAACGTAGGAGAAGGGTGGGTATTTGGGGACACTTCGGCGATCGTTTCCGATGACGTAAATTCCCAGTGGAAGTCAACCTTCAAGAGTACAAAATCGAGTGATCTGGATGTCCAGCGCAAATCCACCCATTGCAGCATAGTGACCATGCACCATGGTCTAACGATATCGTTTAGGGAATGCATTTGACTCAAGATCCTGGAATCAAGGCGGTCAGGATCAATGATGAGAAGTATGTGGTGCAAAGTACCGAAAGCTTTAGGGGTTTTGACTCTACCGATACGCCTCCCGAATAGGCACCTGAATCTTGCAAGGAAGCTGGGGTTCAGCTCATGTCGGAATGCTCTCCTCATAACAGCAATGATGCGACGAGCTTCGACATGTTGTTGAAATGCCGTCAATGCAACCTGTGACTGATTAGTACAGTGCTAGCCTCGTTCACGGCTTATGCAATAAGATATGCGACTTCATTCCTCGCGGGAACGTTCTCCCCTTTCTTGCCGCAACTGTCACTACTCACCAATTCCGTGGCAAATAATCCAATGAGTAGCCATTTGTCTTCCTCCAAAACTGTTTCTTCGACCCTCCACGTTCGGGGATGTTAAGGTGTAGGGCGATCCAGACGCACAATCCGATGGTAATCAAGCAGGAGGAGACAAGGCTGGAAGTACCCCGCTGGGAGGGCTCAGGGTGCCACAACACCGTTTTGTTCGAACTCCCATAAGGCGAATACATCGTTCCTTACGTTCTCCACTAGTATCAAGGAAGATGTAGAATGCAGTGGTAGTTAAAAGCTGGTTGTCTAGATCGGCGTCGAAGATCAAGCCAGTCCCGAGGGCATCGGGGTTGTACTGAGCTGAGCTGCTGAGCCTCCACCTGGTCAGCCACATGCAACCCATATTTTCATCCTCAGCGAACCAATCAAATTCTATCATATTACTCCACAATGCGACACCTACATCAGCGGTGAAATATCCAGCTCCCTCGGCCTGGTCAGCAGGTATTTCCTCTGCGCGTCCTGCCAACTCTCTGGAAGTAGCAAAGACTCCGTTTTCTTGTACCCATCTCGAAGCGCAGCAGGACCAAGAAGATATCTGCTCTGGAGTATGTCGAGCCTCTGCCTTTCTACCGAGCTATCAAAGTCCGTGAATTGAGATCCAACTTCAGCTTGTCCGAGTCCGTGAAAGGCCTCAATAGTCTGGCCGAAGATGCTCTTGGCTATGTCTTCGTAATCCGGATCTGTTGTGTTGGCATGTAATATGAAGTTCGAGGCCACTCGAGCGCTGTAGGTTGCCAAAGGATGCAATCCAGAACCATTGGCTGAGACAGACATATTTTGCAACGATGCGGCCACGCTGAGAGACCAAGAATCGAGGGGAAGATCTTCTACGGCGGCTTCGATCATTGCATGCAAGCATGACCACGTGGCTTCAAGAGCTTCGGCGTCTTTCTCTGCTCGATCATACAGATGAAACTGCCAATGGAAACCTAATGCAAAGTCCATGAAGGAGTGCTCCCTGGGGTCGGCGTGGGCAAGCTCATATGCCTTATGGTACTCGACAAATTGGTCAAGAACCCTTAGTGATAGACTGCTGCCCTGAAGAGCCGCCTTGGAGGCGCGGTAACGATTTTCGAGTTCTTTGAAGCATGACTCAGGCCCGTGAAGACGGCATTGCGCTTCGATTCGGAGCACCAGACTGTCTTGGGAGTCATTCTGTGAATGCCAAAGCAGAAGAGACATGTACCCTTCGGTGCGTTGTTTTCGGTCGAAGACAGAGGGCCTAGAATTTTGGAACTCGATGTAGGCACGGAAGATTTCTAGTGCGTTGTTGTCCTGATGGATGTCGAAGTAGTACTTGCCCAGATAGAAGAGCATGCGTGCGTAATCAGGCACCAGCCATTCCTCCATTTCCAGACGTTCAGGTGGAGGATAAAGCTTGTCGCACTTTTCTTTGAACTGCAGAAAATGCCTGGATGCGGATTCTAATTGACCAGTGCATCGCTCGGACTCCGCAAGGTAAAAGTAGGCTCTTGCATCATAGCCATTCCATAGGGTGGTAGTCCTGTTGTTCTGAAGAAGAACTGAAAGAATCTCCTGTGCCTTATCGTCCTCTCCAACCCAGTAGTGACACTCTCCTAAACAGAAGCGAAGGTAATCCTCCGAATAAAGGGGCTTTAATGTTGGGTAACGCGATATGTTACGCAGTCCATACCTGAGGTGTTCTATGCCTGCATGCCTTTCTCCAGACTCGGCTGAGATCATTCCGAAGAGTAATGCATGACAGACGTGGAGAGCGGTATCTTGGTCGGCCAACCTTTCGCAGCATGTTTGTCCGATTTCGAGAGCCTCTTCGACTCGCCCCATCCGATAGTAGTACCACGTAATGGCCGTGAGCACCAGCGGAGAGGTCACCTTTGAGGATTGTTTTATCATATCTAAGAGAACTCGAAGTGGGTCTTTGATGGTATTCCTCACACAAAGCCGTCGGATGAAACCCAACGCGAGGCTGAATTGCCGACCACTGTGTATCATGTGATACTGTTGCAACCAATTCTTTTGAAAATTGGAATCGACTACACGTTTAGACGCCCCGCGGGCCAGAATTCGAGACGCTCGCGCATGAGCCGGGGACCCCCGGGGCTCACTGGGTCCGAATGCGGAATGCCTAATGGGAATGTCGGCCGTTTCGTGAACCGGTTGCGCAATAGGAGAAGGCAATGCGAAAGGAACCTCAGTAGTATGTCCATCGAATGACTTTGGTTCACTATCCGCTATTTCCGGTTGTGGCAAGTTGTCGTCAGATGCCGTAGAGGGTATTGACTTTAGAAGAGCTTGGCTGGTAGTCATGGTAGAGTCATGCTCCACTTGCGCCTCAAGGTCCTCAAGTGAACTGACAATCGCTTCAAGCCCTTGATTTCCTGAGGTTTCTGGGTCTTCAACCATCATGATATCGAAGAGAATGAGTGCATCGAAAATTGTCTCCGGTGCTGGCCCATTTCCGACCTCAAAATCCTGTCTGAATACTTCGCCGAGATACCTTGAATGAAGCAAAGAAGATACTGAAGCCTCAAGATCCTGTGTACGTCGCCCGGAATTGTTGAGGTGGTATATAGTATAGAGGTGTGCGTACTCAACCAAAGGTGTAGACTTTGCCAGCATGCCTCCGGCCTCGCTCTCAACCTCCTCAATGTGGCGGAATAGCCTGAGACAAACGTTCCCGAACAGCTCATGGGACCTGCGTAAGTTGACAGGGGAAATGTTCCGAGAGGTAGTGGAACACAAGGTGAGGTGTTCTGTCGATTCTTTGGTCAAAAACTCGCGTGCGGAATTGTGAACCATATCGAATTTCCCCCCAGAGAATACCACGAACCCCCCGCAAAGTTCCACGATGTGTTCGGCCGAGAATTTCAGGGTGTACGACAGGATATCTTGGGTAGAAGAGGTCTCTTCAGGGGCAATGGACAGTGCATAGGCCAGACCCAGCTCCTCGGGGGTTAATGGTCTACCGCAAGAAATTAATAAAGCGAAGAGGCGAGAGATCAGGCGTTGTTGGTGGCCATGCAATTGGGCTGATAGTCGATTGAGTAGTAAAATGTAGGTCTGGTCCAAACCGTGAGGAAGGTCTTGGAGAAATGTGTAGAGCTCGCTTTCGCAAGAAGCTGTTCTCAGGTAATCGAGCATCAGTCTGACCCAGAGAAACATGCCATCTGCCGTAGCAGACAGTGACCGCGATATTTGATCAGAGACATGTTCATCTCCCCAGAAGCTCCGACTTTGGTAGATTTCGTGGTTTATAACAGTCTGAATATCTGCCTGATTGATTTCCGGAGTTATGGGTATAGCGACAACGTCGGGGAGGACTGCGAAGAGTCGGGTGAATGCATGAGTCTGCCCAAGAAGTATGATCTTGAGGCGGGATTTTCCATGTGACACTCTCGAGATTTGTTTGAAAAGCTCATCCCGTGATTCAGAACACTCGTCAATTCCGTCTACGATAATGGTGAAAGACTGGGACTGTACTTCGATTGCCGCTTTAAGGGTAGCAAATAGATCGCTCGTCGACACAGATGATTTCTGCATCAGCTCATCAAGCAGAGGCGTGATAAAGTTCTGCTGGTCATTTTGAAGCATCTGCGACAGTAGGGTTCGTGCCAGTGATGCTAATGTTCCGCGATGGGTTTCACCAGCGGAAAACGCGAAGAAGAGCGTTGTTCGTTGTGCGGCAGGCGGATCCGTCCGGACGCTGACCTTAGGTACATCTGCGAACATGTTGAAAATAAATGAAGCGAGGAGTGATTTCCCGCAGCCAGCGGGACCGTGAATGACTAGCATGCTCGTTGGTTCGGTCGATTGATGACCTTCATTCCAGTCACGGAAGGGACCATGGGATAGAATCCATTCGCAAGTGGAGTTTGCAATCATAGCGAGGTTCTTGTCGTGAAGCTCCTGTATGTTGCAAGGCTTGAGCCATTTCATCGCCCTCATTCGATTTTCTTGTTGGTTCCTGTCCTGGGTGACTACGGAGACATGAGGTCAGAGTTATGGCCGACTATCCAGGCATACGGCTCACCTCTCATATATTCCTCAGTGTGCCGTTGATGCAATGCAATTGCGGTGTCATCAATAACCCTAGTTCTTCGCTCGATCGTCGCTAGTAGGACGCCAAACTCGTCCTTGAAGTTGCGCAGAACTAGGAACCCTAACCTCACTGGTGTTCGCCGCCCAAAGAAGCGGGTTGCACGAACGGCAAACTCCGTAATGACTGTGAAGAGGTTTACAAGGGCTACTTGAAAGTGCACTTCCTCGTGAAATTGACTGTATAAATCTATACGAGGGAGATTATCCGCTATTGATTGGATTACACAAAGGATGTTTTCTGTTGCGGAAGTGTTTTCTTGAGAGATCTAGGGCCCGATAAGCACTGGTAGGTAAATAGGTACCGGGAGAAAAACGAACCATCAGGACGAATTTGATAGGGGCCCAAACAGGACACGCAATGCCCGCGCTTGCGTTTACGGCTACGTCGATGGATCGGGAAATATTCGTCATCCATGATGTATACCGGTAAAAACGTTCCAGAATATTGGTGCACTTCCGGCGTCTATACATCGATGCCTTTTCTTTGAGCGTTTCTAAGACGGTGTCGATCGTTATCTGATCGCTGATACATTGTTGGAATAAGGGACTGCCATGAGGAAGCTTGGCAAAGGCAGCTTTGGCGTCTTCTACCGCCTCTTTTGCCGAAAAGCTTTTCGATGAAATGGAAGACATAACAAGACTATCGTGGAGATGCAATGGATTCGAAAAGTGTGATGAGATGTGAATGCGAGAGTTGCTTAGGTGAACGAGACGAGGGGGGCTTAGCA
The DNA here is from genome assembly GCA_002105025.1 of Clohesyomyces aquaticus. Lineage (NCBI taxonomy): Eukaryota > Fungi > Ascomycota > Dothideomycetes > Pleosporales > Lindgomycetaceae > Clohesyomyces > Clohesyomyces aquaticus. The sequence continues at coordinate 73,457 of MCFA01000077.1, read as the reverse complement.
CTGGGGGCGGAAACATCAGTTGGGGATGGTAGACAGGCAGCCGTGCTTCAGCCACACACTACTGCACAACACGCAGCTCATCCACCCTGGCTGCTCGACCTGGTTGGGTTCCATTGCCCTTCGGTGGAGGATGGGGCGTGTAATCGGGAGACGGGAGTTGCGCCGGCGCGTACTTCGTGCCTGGGATGGCATCCTACCATCCCGCAAGCTCGATCGCAATGATGAACATGCGCCATAGTGTTTGTTCGACTGGGATATCTTGTAACATTCTTTTCCGATATGCTCCCAGTGGCTCCCCAGGTGGTGAGAAAGGGAGGCCTTGCCTAGATCGCTCAAATCGGGACTAGCGAGTGGCGCTTGGCAGTGGGCTGTGCAATTTCCATTTGTCGTATTCATAAATCCGTATAATCCTTGGCACCTAAGCGAGTTAGCATTTTTCGCACCCTTAGTTACACTAAAAATTATATATAACTAAGGGAGGGGCTTTGAAATTAGACTCTGCACCTCTACGTGGTGAAGCCTAGGAACCTGACTCTTACAGAGATTAGAGCTAGCGCAGAGACGTCGCGTTAATAGTAGTGCAGTAGGTAACGCTGCTCTATAGTAAGACAGTGTAGAGTTTTCACACTAGCGCTACTATAAATAACACCTATAACAGTTAGAAAAACAGTTTACAAACTCTATTAACATAAAGGACTATTCTTAAGCACCTAACAGCAATAATATAACAACATAGCAAAACGCCTTATCCCCTACACCCTTAGGCAGACGAAACAGCAGCAGCTATGCAACAGACAGACGCTAGCAACCCAAGCTTCGCATACCACTAGTATAGTGCTAGAGAGGCCAGGATGACAGCGGCGCTGCACATGGATAGACCCTGTATACTACTAGTAAGGCGCTAGAGGGGCCTAAAAACGTGCGACAGCGGCGACAGCGCGCAGATAGTCCCCACATACTACTAGTAAGGTGCTAGAGGGGTTATAACAAAACGCGCCGTCAACGCCTGCGAGGAGCGACAGCAGCGCTAGGGGCGAGGCGCGAGGGGGGAGGGGGAGCGTAGCAGACAACTATACAGAACAGGAGGCAGTACCTACACATAAGGGAGACATCACTAGTAGAGGCAAGCGTGACAGGGTAGGCAGTTAAGGCTAGAGGACAACAGCAACCTACTAGCGTAGGCGTTACGCCTACGCTTGCCTAGGGACGCACATACAGCATATTAGCAAAAGGTGTTTTTCCCCTAGTATAGGCAAGCCTTTAGGAGCTGCTTCTACGACTAGCTAACAGGGGGTTTTTTGTTTACCTAGTGTAAATAGCAGCAATAGTCTACGTAGGCCTATAGGCTTATATTAGACAGTAAACAAAAATTAATAATAATAATATATAACTAAGGGATTATTATTATTATTATTATTATTATTAATTCTTGTTTACTGTCTAATGCAAGCTCTATTAGTTTATGTAGACTATTGCTACTATTTACACTAGGTAAACAAAAAACCCCCTGTTAGCTAGTCATAGAAGCAGCTCCTAAAGGCTTGCCTATACTAGGGGAAAAACACCTTTCGTTTATGTGCCATATGTGCGTACCTAGGCAGGCGCAGGCAAGACGCCTGCGCCTATAGGTTGCTGTTGTCCTCTAGCCTTGACTGCCCACCCTGTCACGCTTTCTCTAACCTAAGTCCTAAATGCCCTCTATGTCTAACGTCCCTTATACCTTATAATGTTACGTGTGTCTGTCTTTGTCCTCCCCTCTTCTACCCTATGCTTTGTTAGTATAGCCTCTACGTCTACTGTTCTCCTAGCGCCTGTTGTTACGACATAACGCCTAAACTGCTGTTATAACATGACTGCCTGTCTAAAGGACCCTCCCCTTCTGCTAAAGCAGGATCTTTGCCTCTAGTATTAGGTGTCTGTTACCCTAGGGTCCTAACCTAGGTTCTCTCCTATAAGAAAGAGTAACAATCTACGTCTTATAATCATAGTTATCTAGCTTAGGGCAGTTATAGAGGCAAGGGGTAGTAAGAGGTTCGTCTAGCCTAGGGGTGAGAGGTCTGCCTAGGCTGCTATTTTGTCCGTGTAGCGAGGGAGTGGGGTGCGAAGGTTGTTTTTTAATTATATTGTTTAGTTGCTATAGGTAGGTAGGTAGGTAGTCCTTTGCGTTATAGGGTTTATAACTGTTCTAACTGTCGTAGGCGCGTTGAGTTATGTTACGCACAGTCGCAGTGAAAATTCTGCTCTGTCTTACTATAGGGCATTGTCACCTACCGCGCCGCCCTTAACGTGACGTCTCTGCGCTGGCTCTGAGCTTATGAGAGTTAGGTTCCTAGGCTTCACCACGTAGAGGTGCAGAGTCTAATTTTAAAGCCTACTAAGGGATTATTAAATACATTACTAATTATTGCTATATTATTGTTAAAATTTAAAGCTGCGTTTCTAAGGTTTTGCCCTATATAGATTAACTCTCTAGAGTAATATTAACATGCTAGTTATAGCTAGAGGCTTAAAACAGCACCTAGAGGGGCTAGCTCCTCCGCTAGCCCACTTAACGTGATCTAAATTAACGGGTTAGTTAAACAAGAAAGGCAAGAAGGGAGGAGAAGCTACTAAGCTAAAAACAGCTTGTTATAAGTTAGTTTACTAGGCAGAAGAAGCAAAAGCTAATAGGCTAGGGGCGCCTGTAAAAAGCAAATTAGCTTATAAGCCTAGCCTAGCAGTTGCTCTAGCTAGGCCAACCCTCTAATCGTCGCCCCCCCTAGCTCCTCTGTTAACAGAGGCTCCTCTGCTAGCAGAGCTTCTCTTGCTGCTGTTTATATCGTTGTTGCCTTTGCCGTAACTATCTTGTCCCTAGCCTCTACCTCTACCTCCTCCTTTATTGCTAATTATAGAGAAGCCTTAGTTTAACTTAGCGTTATTATATATGCTATTAGTTAATTAGAAGCGCATAGTCTCTAACTTAGGTAAAGAAGTTTACTATATGTTTTTCTCTATAGCTAAGGTAGAGGGCGTAGTTAACAAGATAATAGCAAATTTAGCGTTAGGTATTAGAGAGAGAGATTATAAAATCGTTAGTTGTTGCCTTATGTTTAAGCTAGATAGACGAGACTAACAGAGATATAATTAAATCTTATAAACGACTACCTTAGAGCAGCCTTTACGCTTTATAATTATAGAAGGCGTCTATCTAAGCTTAAGAAAACAATAGATATTAAGGCGAGTGCAACCACTAAGGCCTCTGTCGCGTATAACAGGAGGGGATGGGGGGCAGGGACGCCTAGTAGGCGCTTGGGCGACCCCGTGAGCGCGATACATGACTCCTACTACTCTAGAAAAAAGTTAGTATAGGCCCTACAAGCAGAGTTTTTAGCTTCATTTGCTAGCTTTAACTTACAACGATTATAGTACGCTACGCGGGTTCGTTTTTAGGTATCTAGTTGTAATACTAATTTTGGTGGTGGGGAGATATTCTCACTCGCTTAGGTGCCAAGGATTATACGGATTTATGAATACGACAAATCTCCTTCTGGTACTCACTCCACTCCCGTGCTACTCTCTGGCGGGCTAACTTGCTAAAACACAATGCTCCTCGGTCGTTCTTGGCACATCATGAGGTCCTTAAGTCAACGAATGCGCAATGCGGACAATTGATGGACGAATATTTGGAGTTTCGCGAACGCCGCAAATTTGACTTGGCAGGACAAGGTCCTTGTCCATCTACATTACCGTACATTTCCATTCCCTTCCTCGTTTCTTCGAATCCGTTGCCCCAGCACTCGGACCGAAAGCCCAATTCTCTACCTGACATACCTGAACAACTTATTCTCTTTATCCGTCAAGTCCATAAATTCAATATTCGCAGTTCCCTTTTCCTGCACCCCGCCCCTCTCTGTTTGCAGTTTATCTCTCTTATTATTCTCCCACCTGTTCAGCATGTAGAAACCAGACAGCACTAGTATTGGCAGCGTCCAAAGAGCGATCGGCGAGATGTTTGCGTGGGCGTAGTACGGCGGATCTCTGAACGTCTGTGGCCCGATACAGTACGCAGCTCCGAGAACCACAAACACGATCGAGTTCAATGTTGTCTTCTTCGTCGTCCCGAGAACATTGCTGGACAGCATGCTGATGACGATGAACCGCACAGTCGAACACGATCCGCTCATGAAGAAGTAGGCGACGAGCTGACCGTACTTCTTATAGAATGGAGCCACGTTCCCCAGGCCGATGGACAAGGCCGCCCAAAAGAGCGAAAAGATGCCGGCCGCAATTGCAGAGCCGGATCGTTGTTTCGTCCAATCCGCTAGAATTCCGAATCCGAGATTGCAAAGAGTGCTGATGAAGCCTTGCGGGATATTGAGGAGGAGGGTTGCCTTCGTCGTAAAGCCGAGGTTCTTGATGAGGATGGATTGCAGGAGGACCAGCCCGGCAGCGGGAATCTGTGACGACAGAACGAAGACGACATACATCCATGTCTGAGCGTCTCTTAGTATGGAGTCACCAACATGAGGATGCGAAGACTGACTCCGATGTCTAGGAATGCTTCAATGGCCTGGTACCGCTTGTACTGCCTTGATCCCGCTCCTTGGTGGTTATCCCTTAGTCTCTTCACGGCCTGCATCTTCTCTGCCTCACTGAAGAAACGGGCTTCTACGGCAGATGGGGCCATAAAAAACCACATACAGATTCCGTAGGCGATGGAGACTAGACCCGTGATCAAGGCAAGAATCTTCCAGCTCGAAATCGCGGTATCATGCTTAGTCTGACCATCAACACATCCGAACGCGATCAGGCCTCCGATCATTGTGGCCATTCCGGTGCAAGAGCTCCACATACCTAAACCTGCGGTCACAAGGTCAGCGAAGCTCTATAACAAATATATTTTCTTTAGAAATCAGTGCACAAGTGTTGAACTACCACCAGGGTGGAATTTTAAAACTGCGGTTTGACTAACACACATATACATCGTAGCCAGGGCTTACGTACCAGTTCGGGATCCGTGCTCATACTTTCGGTACCAAGACGCAGTGATCAAGCTGAAACCGGTGTTGATGCAGGCTTCGAGTGCACCTAGGAAAGTTCGCTGTACCATCAAGCCCATGAAGTTGTGGCAGGCACACATGCAAGCCAACACGGTACCCCACGCGATTACACATCCAGCAATCCATTTGGAGGGCGCAAAGGCCTGGAAGGCACGATTGTGGATCGGGGCTGCCACGATATATCCGGCGTAGTATATGCTGCCGAGCCAGGTATATTGGGACGCAGTGAGGCCAGTATCGGCTTGAAGACCCATGACCCCAGCGTACGACAAGCTAAAATCTCGACATATCAGACTCAGTTAACAGAGCTGCGGGAAAGAAACTGACACTCCCTTGTCCAGATACTGCAGGACGTAAAGCACGCAAAGTCATGGCAAGACATTTCGGTCAATCTTCCCGACAATTTTCTTGTTCCTCTCCTCATAGATCGGAAGTGCGTCAACGTTTGCATACGCAAACATCTTATCGGCGCCCTTTAGCCCTTCGACGTGGCCGACTTCAATCCCAAGCTCTTCCGCTTTGTGTTGGGCCTCTCCAAGTTCTCTCTCGATGCTCATTTTTCGGGGAGCGATAGCGGCCTCGGCCACAGTGTGCATTTCCTTTTCGGCCATTTTGTTCAAACGACAGACTAGAAACAAAGAAGCTGGGAAAATATGTGCATATAAGTCACGGTCAGGCTTCGGAAGTACAACTATAAACACATCTGCGCCCAGCTCTTATCATCATTCCGATTGGCTGCGCCTAAAACCGAACGCTGATAGAGCTACACGATAGGCAAGAGTGGAGATGATACAATCCGCCATGCCATTGCTTCCGGGATCCCAGTAGCTCGGACTCAGATATGGAGATTTGCCCAGTTGAGGAGGTGGGCGATTGATAAGACCGCCGATCGTTTTGCAGGGTACATCATGGGTCAAGATATCAAGGTGAATAATCGCGACGGTTCGTCTTGGACATGTTTCCAGCTGCACAGCCGATTCATACTCTCGAACACTTCCTTCAATCCATTGCAGTTTGGACAAGTGACGAAGTGAAGATGACGGCCCCAGAACAAGAAGTATGTGCACTTTCGTTTCTCACTGCCACTACTTACCCAGTACAGTACGTCTACTACCACGTGGGCGGCAAACGAGGCTCCCGCCCCGTTCTGCGCGGCTCTGCCGCCAAAGACACCTTTGAATCCATTCCCTTCGTTGATGTGTCTGGCCTGTTCTCCTCGAGCCCAGAAGACCGCAAGAAAGTCGCAAACGAAATCGGCAAAGCATGTCGAGAAGTTGGATTCTTCTACGCCGAGAACCATGACATCCCAAAGGGGTCATTTCAGACACCTTCGAGACTGTCAAGAAGTTCTTTGCAATGCCGATTGAGGATAAGATGGAGCTGCATTTGCACAAGAGCAAGGGGTTGAGAGGGTATGAACCGCTGTTTGAGACTAGGCTGGAAGGGACGGGGCGTGAAGGTATGTTCTGAGCGCCGCTCAACCCGATTTGCAGACACTAAACTATATTCCAGACATGAAAGAAGCCTTCACAATCGGTGACGACCCCTGGGAGCCGGAGCAAACTGCCCCCACACCCCGACCATTCGGAACCCAAGCGCAACTCCTGGCCGCCCGCATACCCGTCTTTCCGTCCTCAAATGTACGACTACTACACGCGCGCCCTCGCCTTCTCCCGAAAACTCATGGAAGCATTCGCCTTCGCGCTCGACCTCCCAGAACACTATTTCGACACCGCGACCAGTTTCCCCATGGTCGGTGTCCGGATCCTGCACTAGCCGCCCCAGGACCGGGGGAAAGATGCAAAGGACATTGGCCTGGGTGCGCACACGGATTACAGTTTCTTCACGCTGGTCCATAGAGTGCTGGATAGGAGTGGTGAAGAGAGGTATTCAATGCCGTTTTTCTTCAGCCCGAATCGCGAAGCGATGCTGGAGGTCGTGCCGACGTGTCGCGGGGAAGGTGAGAAATCCGAGCCAGTGAATGCGGGGAATTATTTTATTTATGGAGAGGCTGAAGGCGGCGAGGTGGCAGCATCCGAGTAATATGGGGAAGCCGCCGCCGCAGGTGCAGGATGTTGCGACGGCGGAGGTTACGGCTGCGGCTTGAGATGTGGTGCCGAGTTCGGTCTGTAATGTGCTGCGAGTCCCCTAAATTGAGTAAATTAGCATTCCGCATCACGCCTCACAAAATTGGTATCATGATTCTGGCTTCCCAACTCCCATCTTCACCATGCGCGCGAGTCTGAAGCGGATTTCCCCATGAGATCGCTGTCGAGGCTCCACATGTAGATTATCGGTTTTAAGGCCGCTTCTTGGCTACATTGATAGATGATAGGCGAAGGAGTTGGGCGAAGAGCTTATCCATGCTAAGAGTCCTGGAGTAGATGATCGACAATCAAGTTCAAGGTTGTTCGGAACTTCGGAACAAGATTCGGAAAATGGTAGGCAACCGATGGGAAATTGGATCAATGTGAATTCTTACCCAAGAAGCTAGGCTAATCGGTGAACTATCAGAATCCCATCCCTATGGCACTGCGGATCGATTCCACTCAATGAGTGGAAAACCGTTTCCACTAATTGAGTAGGTTTTTTGGCACGTAAACGACCACTCAATGAGTGGAAATTTTGCACTCATTTTGCACTCATTTTGCACTCATTTTTGCACTCATTTTTCCGCTCATTTTTCCGCTCATTTTTCCGCTCATTTTTATTATTATTATTATTATTATTATGGGCTTCGAAATCGGACTCTGCACCTCCACGCGGTGAAGCCTGGGAACCTGACTCTCATGAGCTCAGAGCCAGCGCAGAGACGTCGCGTTGAGGGCGGCGCGGTGGGTGACGATGCCCTGTGGTGAGACAGAGCAGAATTTTCACCGCGACCGTGCGCAACACAACTCAACGCGCCCACGACAGTTGGAACAGTTACGAACCCCACAACGCAAAGGACTACCTACCTACCTACCTATAGCAACTAAACAATATAATTGAAAAACGACCTTCGCACCCCACTCCCTCGCTACGCGGACGAAATAGCAGCCTAGGCAGACCTCTCACCCCTAGGCTAGACGAACCTCTCACTACCCCTTGCCTCTATAACTGCCCTAAGCTAGATAACCATGATTATAAGACGTAGATTGTTACTCTTTCCTGTAGGAGAGAACCTAGGTTAGGACCCTAGGGTAACAGACACCTAATACAAGGGGCAAAGATCCTGCTTTGGCAGAAGGGGAGGGTCCTTTAGACGGGTCGTTATGTTGTAACAGCAGTTTAGGCGTCATGTCGTAACAACAGGCGCTAGGAGAACAGTAGACGTAGAGGCTACACTAACAGAGCATAGAGTAGAAGAGGGGAGGACAAAGACAGACACACGTAACATTATAAGGTATAAGGGACGTTAGACATAGAGGGCATTTAGGACTTAGGTTAGGGAAAGCGTAACAGGGTGGGCGGTCAAGGCTAGAGGACAACAGCAACCTATAGGCGCAGGCGTCTTGCCTGCGCCTGCCTGGGTACGCACATATGGCACACAAACAAAAGGTGTTTTTCCCCCAGTACAGGCAAGCCTTCGGGAGCTGCTTCTACGACTAGCCAACAAGGGTTTTTTTGTTCACCTGGTGTAAATAGTGGCAATAGTCTGCATAAGCCAATAGGGCTTGCATTAGACGGTAAACAAGAATCAATAATAATAATAATAATAATTATTATTATTATTAACTTATTATTATTATTATTATTATTAGTTATTATTATTATTATTATTATTATTAACTATTATTATTATTATTATTAATTCTTGTTTACTATCTGATACGAGCCTGTAGGCCTACGCAGACTATTGCCGCTATTTACACCAGGTGAACAAAAAACCCCCTGTTGGCTAGTCGTAGAAGCAGCTCCCAAAGGCTTGCCTGTACTGGGGGAAAAACACCTTTCGCTAATGTGCCGTATGTGCGTCCCTAGGCAAGCGCAGGCGTGACGCCTGCGCCAGTAGGTTGCTGTTGTCCTCTAGCCTTGACCGCCCACCCTGTCACGCTTGCCTCTACTAGTGATGTCTCCCTTGTGTGTAGGTACTGCCTCCTGTCCTGTATAGTTGTCCGCTACGCTCCCCTCCCCCCTCGCGCCTCGCCCCCAGCGCTGCTGTCGCTCCTCGCAGGCGTTGACGGCGCGTTTTGTTATGACCCCTCTGGCACCTCACTGGTGGTATGCGGGGACTATCTGCGCGCTGTCGCCGCCGTCGCACGTTTTTGGGCCCCTCTGGCGCCTCACTAGTGGTATACGGGGTCCATCCGTGTGCAGCGCCGCCGTCATCCCAGCCTCTCTGGCACCGTACTAGTGGTATGCGAAGCTCGGGTCGCCGGCGTCTGTCCGTCGCACAGCTGCTGCTGTTTTGTCTGCCCAAGGGTGTGGGGATAAGGCGTTTCGCTGTGTTGTTATATTGTTGCTGTTAGGTGCTTAAGGATAGTCCTTTGTGTTAATAGAGTTTGCGAACTGTTTTTCTAACTGTTGTGGGTGTTGTTTATAGTAGCGCTAGTGTGAAAACTCTGCACTGTCTTACTACAGAGCAGCGTTACCTACTACACCACCATCAACGCGACGTCTCTGCGCTGGCTCTGATCTCTGTAAGAGTCAGGTTCCCAGGCTTCACCACGTGGAGGTGCAGAGTCCGATTTCGAAGCCCTCCGCTCATTTTTATATATATATAAATATTTGTAAATAATTTAATTAAAAATAATGAAAAAATGCCTTAATAATTCGTTGCGCTGATATGGTGTACCAGCTCTATCTATAGCTCGATCTAGTACATAGTGTACCACGCAGGGGCTCGGCTCCCCTCGGCTCCTACCCCCACGGCTCCTCAACACCAAATCTGCTCTCACGACATGCCCTGCCTGCCCTGCTAGCTTGTTGCATTGGTGAATTGATCTCTCTACATCGTGATTAGTCTGCAATCTAACGTGAATCTAATATAAATACTTGACTGATGAGGATGGCGACGATGGAGATGAAGATGGAGACGGCGATGGAGATAGAGATGGAGATAGAGATGGAGGAGGAGTAGAGGAGAGATGGAAGGAGGGAGGCAGGGAGGGTCATATAGTCTGTGTGGGTGAGCCAAGCCCGCCCGGTGAAGGAGTGGGGGGGCCCACCTCAGCACCAGATTCGAAAATCTCTAAGTAGATTCACTGATTTAGTAAAAATTTAGACAATTTTACTTAGAAAATAAGCCTAAGTAGGGTTTTCTACTCAATGAGTAGGGTTTTTCCACTCAATGAGTGCCCTGAATGGGTTTTCCACTCATTGAGTGGAAAACGATCCGCAGTGGGGTAGGCTGTGCTGTTCCCTATGAACACGGTTCGTCAGCTCGAGCTCCCATGGAGCTCCCTCAACCCAAAGTCCTCCGCCTGAAAATTCAGTGAGGCGTCCGTGACGCACACCCGTAAAGGACTCTAAGTTTCGTTTGGTCGTGGGGGAGTCGAAATTAACCCCAGGTAGACACTCGACCTTGATACGAAGCTTCGGACCGTACTTCGTGTCCTCACCCTGTCCACCAAAGAGGAAGTTCATGCCGTCGCACTCGCCCTTTCCGAGTCCCGGGCACCAAGTGTACATGTTCGCATGCCAACAATATCCATGGCTGATGGCTGTTTGAGAGAAGACGGCGGTCACCGCCATAGACTTCGTTTATGCCAAGGTAAGTGTTGTGGCCCTCGGTCTTGAAGATCCACCTACCGATCGCTTGTTAGTACTAAGGTCGATAGAAAACGTCACCTGAAAGTGTTCAAGCCTTACCTATCACTGTTCCAGGACTCGGGCATTTTCCCTATAAAGGTGTCTCCCCTCACATAGCTAACTAGATTGAACAGACTGTCGTAGCCCATAGGGTGATATTCCGGGTCCATGACGTAGCCCAAAAGATAGTCACCAGGGATGCCCGCGTATGGAACAATGATCTTGTACGTGTTGTTGGCACCCGTGGCATTGACGTACTAATCGAGGGGAAGGTTGTTGACCATGTCTGCTTTGTGGAGGTAAACACCCACGTCGCCGCCCGTTAGGTTGGCCTTGGGAACGTTGGTGCTAGGCCAATGAGTCGTGTTGATCTTTAGCGGCTGGTTGTCCCAAGGGTTCGGCTCGGTCTTCTCGCTGGCTGGATGTCAGCAGGGATCAGTCATACCAACGTGAGAGCTGCATCTATCTCGGGGGGTTGGGGGGATCTGATTACAAGTCGGTCTTGAACACAGCCGTTACCGTGGCGAGGGCGATCAGGGGTGACACGAGCGGCAGGGCTAGGGGCCGCGGCAACTTTCGTGGCCACTGCAAGCGCGACGAAGGAGGCGAGCTTTGAGAACAGCATTGTGATAAAAGCTGCTCTTTGACGATGCAAAAGTAGGGGCTAGGAGGTGAAATAGAATGGAGATTGCTGAGGGTGGGGTTGAAGAAGAAGTTTGAAATTGTGTCGAGCTTCTTGCGACAGTAAAATTGTGAGCCACGTGGCCAGGGCACCCGGGCAGCCACGGCCAGACCGCTGTGCATTTGTTCGGATTCGGCGGTGAGGCAATAGCTCACACTATGCCACAGTTCAACCCCTCACTCCAGTGACGGCAAGCATGCCTGATCCGCCCGGGTCCCTGTTTGGCACCGGCCGTTGTATGTACGGATACTGCCAGTACCTTAACGGGTGTAGACTTGGGGTTTCCTTTCAATTAATTCCAGCTTAAGGGTTAAGGATCATTCCCATTTTATTCATGTAGTATGCCGATGCTTGCTCTATTATATGAGTGAGTTCTGCATAGCCGTCAGTGCCGGGTTGGGAACCTCACTGACACCGCAGGCGCCAGTGATGATGCGTATGAGATACAGGAAGGCCGTGAATTCTCTCACCGTAGAATGTTTCGGTGGTATCATCAAAATTCACCGAATCAGGGCGGTCTGTGGTGGGGCGATCGGATTTGAGGTTGACCGCCATTGCTCCCTTTGAACGCGTGAATAATTGTCACCGGAGAGGTGCCCCCCCCCCCCCCCCCCCCCAAAACAAAAAAAATGAAAAGGAGGCGTTCGTCGTCATCACTGACTCTTTCTAAATCATACCTTTTGGCTCGAAGACGAGGGCGTCGCCACGATGTCCAGTCTATTCACAATGATACTGCCCCTCTTTGTGCAGCTGGTGAATTGAAGACTCTTTTGGACCGTGTAGCAAGGTCTCGTAGGTATTTATCCTCTCAAAGCAAACAGTTTTCGTCTTCCTCAACCTCGTCTTCAGCTTCCACCACAACCCGACCACCACCGCCACCAGGCCAGCCACTCGACCAGCGACTCCGTGACGGCTACTAACTGCAAAACGTTTCAATCGAAACTAACAAGAACTCATCAGACCAAACATGTCTTGCGAAATGAACCTAGCTTACTTCATTGTCGACAACGGCTTGTTCGGATCATGGAACACGAAGCCCTATCTCGACAACAACGCAAAGCTCTTGCTCATTTTGCAAGCCTACCTGGCCCAGTTTTCCCAGCAGGAGATCATGCGTAGCTTCTTTCCTGGCGAGCATCTCATGTGCGCACCAGAGAACATGAACGACGTGGTATGTACGCCCCGGCTAGAACGTCGCTGACCTTTGGCACTCGAACCTCATTTCTGGAGCATCGCTAACTCTTATGTTTGCATTACAGGTTCTCGTAGGCGTCGACATCGAGTGGTTCGAACGCGGTAACAACGACATCACCGAAATCGGCCTGGCCATTCTGGACACGGCTCGCCTCCCAGCCACCGACCATGTCTTCAAGATCCTCGAATGCATGGAATTCTCCCACTTCCGTCTCAAGAAAACCGCCCATATGGTCAACACCCATCTCTGCAAGTCTCGCCCGGATAAGTTCCAGTACGGCACCACCAAGTTCGTCTCCCAGCTCGACGCCACCCACCTCCTCTTCGACGCGTTCACCCACCGACGTCCCGACGGCACGAATCGCCCTGTCGTATTCGTAGGCCACGCCGTCGAAAACGACCTGAAAGTGTTGAAGCAGCACTTCAGCCTAGATCTTGAGCAGCTCGACGTCGTCGTCGCAACTCTAGACACGCAAGTTTTAGCGCGCGAAGCCGGCATCCCCTCTTCTGGTCCGGTGATCGGACTCATGCAGCTGCTGGCGCATTTTCAGATCCACGAGATGTACCTCCACACCGCTGGCAACGATATAGCCAGCACGATGATTGCGGCCTTCCTCACCGCGACACTGAAGTCCAAGGAGCTTGCCCGTCACCAGATGAGCATGTACAAGGGTAAGGAGACGTGGAAGCACGTCAATGGGCTCAAACATCAGGCCCAAGACAAGCCCGTTTCGGGTTTGGGTGACCTGCTCTTCTGCACCAAGTGCAACTCCCTGTTTCACTTGGTCGAGCAGTGCGGAGTCGCTGTCTGGTGCGAAAAGTGCGCAGCGTCGCGGGAGCATGTGGGCAAGGCCAAGACCCACATGACTGAGAAATGTGGTGTCGGCGAGTGGCTGAAAATGTCACATGAAGAGCTCGTGGAGCCCTGTCAGCCTTGTCTGGCCTCCAGCCAGCAGAAGCGGAAGGACAAGGCCAATACTCACACGAGAGAGAAGTGCGGATTCAAGATCCTAGATCAGATGGAGGCGGCGGGGGGCTCGGTGGAGGAGGAGCTGGATCTGGACATTGACGTCGGTCCGTGGGAAAACGAGTAGGAGAAGAAGGCTTAGGCGGATGAATAGCTTTCTTGTGTGGGGAAGTAGGGATTGAATTTTTCTGCAGTCGACGAGTCGCTGTGGCACTCCTCTTCCAGAGCAGCATGCCTCAATGGTTAAATTTCCATGTACCATAGCTATGCAATGAACCTCAAGCTTATCCAATCTTGAGTCCCAGACCTAAGCCCATGAGCCGCTGCTTCAGACCTCCTAAGAAATCACTCCCCAGGTCCAGCTGCTCCTCTGCCTCCTCGTCATCAGGTCCTTCGCAGGACCAGCTCGAGGCTCGTTTGGGATCAGATACCCCCATGTATTTTGCCTTCTTCGGATACAAGCAAACGTCCCTGGTGACGAGATCGTATTCCTCGTTCATCATCGAAGCCTCCAATGTCTCAGGTGCTTCACCTTTCTCGACCCAATCCACAAGCTGCGCCAATGGATCCGTTGGAACTGGGCCGGATCCACCCATACAATGCTTCACACCGGGGGCTAAGAACAAGCGGTAGAACTCATTCGTAGCCTTTGGACCTCCCATCTCCATTTCTACTCGATTTCGGTACTGGATAGCGTTGGCATATGGGATGATTTGGTCGCTCATTCCATGCCAGGAGAGAAGCTTCCCACCCACAGCACGGAAAGCTGAAAGATCTGGGTTGTCGCCATCCAAGATCCAGCCGTACTCTACACTTGCCTGTGTCCAGAGCTCGAGGTATTCGGTGCGGTTGAGCGAGGAGAGGCTGAATGAGGGGTCCTTGAGCAATAAATTTTTTATGAAGCTGGCCGCGATTCCCCATGGACTTCCTCGGCGGCCCTCTGCGGAGATTGAAATGTTTGCCCAGGGTTTATAGTCCACGCCCTGCGGGACACCATGCCAGATAGTTCCGGCCACCAGCGTGTTGGGTCCTTGTCGTATCATCCTGACGACTCGCGCCATCTCGTATGTGATCTCGACTTCCGTTCCATCGCACTCAATCTTGTCCTCCACAAGTTCACGCTCATCAAACACACATTCCTCAGGATCATTGATGACGTTGTCACGAAATCCGTCCCGAATGTCACACACCTCCATAGCTTTTTGCCCAAAATAATCCAGCTCACAATTCGACAACCAAAGCCCTTTCTCTTTCATAACGATCTGCGGCCAGAAGCCCGCCATCAAAAGATGCGTCAAGCTCGCCGCCGGCGCCTCCGCCAAAATCCCATCCAACATACCGGGATACTTCTGCGCCATGACCAGGCCCTGCCTCCCACCTTGCGAACACCCATTCCAGTACGAATGATGTGGTTTCTCGCCATAATATTGCGCGGTGATGGATTTCCCCACGTGAACCAGATCCGGTAGACTCCGGGTGGCGAAATTTTGCAGAAGGGGCCAATTAATTGTTTTAGAGTAATCATCCTTGAGCGCCCAGCTAAGATCAACCATATTTTTCAGGCCATCGTGACCTCCATCCGTCGACGCGGCTGCGTACCCAGTCTGGAGCGCCTTCCCGAACATCAAGTCAAAGAGTCCGGTCGCAAAGCCACCGCCTCCTTGGGCTTGGAATCTGCCATTCCAGCCATCGCGGGATAGAGGCAGAACCACTTCAACGAGCACGTCGTCGGCGGCGCCTGGGTGATTGAGTCGGACTTTCACGTCGCAGTAGTTTAGGTTAGGAAATGCGCCGAGGACGACGCCTGGAATACCGATGGTGGCATTTTTCTTTGCTTCTGCAGTGATAGAGACTACCTTTGCGCCTGGGACGTTGGGGAATTTGAATGCTGATGCTTCACAAGCTAGAGGGGCTTGAGATGGGGCTTCCTCGGATGCAAATATGGTGCGGGAAACCAGGAGAGGGACTAAGAATAGTAACTTCGCCATCTTCAATACCCCAGGGACAGCTCTACGTGGACGGACGAGATGAAAGAAGGATGGAATAGAGAGGGGTTGTGTTGCAAAACACAGGCTGATGAATGGCCCAAGCGCTAAATGTCTTGGCACATGAATCGATCCACTCATCCATAGTATCACTCCTGATTCAGGAACCACGTGCGTATCATGGGTTGCACCCTTCTTCATGAATTGACTGCCAGTTAAATCAAACCTCGAGCTCGACTTGTTCTGCACTGGAAAGAGACGGGATGTGTATAGACACGGTACCTTGGAAAACTGTTGGCACACCTGTCGGTAACGCGAAACATGAGGATCGAATATCTCCAGCGCAGTTCTCCTATGCTAACGGACAAAAATTGCAGACAGTTCATGCAAAAAGCCGCGAGCAACATTTGTACCCAGGTACCATTATATCTACAGGCTTTCTTCGTGCGCAGAATGTCATCCCCTTTTCGGACTAGTGGATTTTCACAGCCTCAACTCCAACCTTCCTTGCTCTGCAACACTCTCTCATCACCTTCGTCCTCTTCCCATTCCCACGTGCTATATTACAACCCGAATCCGAATGGTACTGCTAGTTCAAGCCTCTGCAATATCGGTCGACCTGGATCTCGAGATTAAAGCGCCACTTTCATTTGTCGTTTCATGCTAACCCACCTTTTAACCGGTGCTGCCCACCAGGAAACCCGGAAACAATGTTTCTTTTACCGGTGAAACGCCGGGCTGATATTGCAAGGCCAGAGAGTTGGCCGAGGAAGAAGGCTCTCGACCTGGAATTCTCGTCGCATCGGCACCTGTATAGATTGCCTTCCACGATCCGTCGCATCATCACGAGCAAGCTACACTTCTTCGAGGTCTGGCTGCCACGCGGCTCCCGCAGAGCCTGACTATTCAAGAATGGTACGATGCCTTGTGGTACGGGCGGCCCGCAGATGCCTGGAATTCCTCATAACAGGACGGTGATCTTATAATGCTCAAATTTGAGGGGTTCCGCTAGTCCTACGGTTCAACAAACGCTATATATACACTCATACCAGCCAGTGTGATTGAATTGGCGTCGGGTTTCCATACAAGCATTTTACCTCATCGCACATCATGGTTCGCCTCAGCGTACTTTCTGCTCTTGTTTCCGGCCTCTGTGCCTTAGCGAACCCACTCGTCAAGCGCGCATCGCTCCAGCAGATCACTAACTCGGGCATCTCGAATCCTACAAATGTTGTTGTTTCCCAGAACCTAATATGCTTCGCTTTTAGTACTAATATTAGTTTTATAGGTCGGATTCTACATGTATGTTCCTGATAAACTTGCTGCGAGCCCTGGTATCGTCGTCGCCATTCACTACTGCACCGGAACTGCTCAAGCGTACTACACCGGATCTCCATACGCGAGCCTCGCAGAACAGTATGGCTTCATTGTCATCTATCCGAGCAGCCCTCACAGTGGGACTTGCTGGGATGTTAGCTCTAAGGCGAGTCTTACACACAACGGCGGGGGCGACAGCAACGCTATTGCCAATATGGTGACCTGGACCATCTCCAAGTACAAAGCGGACACGAGCAAGGTGTTCGTCACCGGAAGCTCGTCAGGCGCTATGATGACGGTAAGAACCGTGGAGACGTCGCTCAGAAATAATCGCTTACATTTGATGCAGAATGTCATGGCTGCTACGTATCCCGATTTGTTCAAGGCCGCAATCGTGTACTCGGGTGTCCCTGCAGGATGCTTTGTTTCAGCTAGCGGCGGTGTGGATGCTTGGAACAGCACTTGCGCCCAGGGAAACTCGATTGCTACGCCTGCAGCTTGGGCAAACGTCGTGAAGAACATGTACTCAGGCGTAAGCACCCACAGACCACTCTTATTCTTCACCATTCTAAGTAACTTTACAGTACACCGGTGCTCGCCCGAAGATGCAAATCTACCATGGAACCGCCGACACGACTCTTCTACCCAACAACTACAACGAAACCATTAAAGAGTGGGCCGGCGTCTTCGGCTACGACTACACAAAGCCAGCCACCACGGAGGACAACAAGCCTTTGACGAACTACCACCGATACACCTTTGGACCTCAGCTCCAGGGTATCTATGCTGTGGGCGTCGGACACACAGTCCCCATACAAGGCGCCGAGGATATGAAGTATTTCGGATTCTCGGTACGTTACATACTACTATTACATCTAGGACGATAATTAATGATATTCCCAGGGCTCGTCTTCCACTCCGGCAACCAGCACCCCGGCTACTCCCGCAAGTTCCGCTGTGCCGACAAAGGTCGCAACGAGCGCCGCCTCAACACCGACAACCGGCACTGGAGGAACGGTAGCGCATTGGGGACAGTGTGGAGGTATTGGGTATGGTGGCGCTACGGTTTGCGTTGCGCCATATACTTGCACCAAGGCGAATGACTACTACTCTCAGTGTCTGTGAGCGCAGAGAATGGTTTCCGTTTTCTCTGTATATAGTTGAGAATGTCATCCAGTTTTCCCTGTATATATTTGTGGTAGGATCAAGATCAGAGGTTCTGATTCCGTTTTGGTTGCGCATTGTGAACTTCCTCATTAAAAGAACAGAAGGAGCTGTCGTGGGTTTTGAAAGGTGAGCATCGTCGTGCAGTGCACTATTTATGTTCTTAGTGTACATGTAATCAATTTAGCTACAGAAAAGGCTATCCCATTTCCCCCGTACGCCATTTTAGCAATTGCCCGTATCATCCTTTCTTGCTCTACGTTTATAGCCTATTGGCCCCTTACTGCTTCTAAGAGTAGGACGGGCGGCCAATGAACGAACTTACTTGTTGGTCGACGAAACAGAAGCTCGTAAACACTGGCTACGCGCGCCAGATCTGACGTATTAATATGATTAGGAGAAACAGCTAACAGAAGGATATCGTCTCTGCTTGCTAGAACACTAATTCCACATACTGTGAAAGCAAGCATTCGTAGCGTATGGCAGAGGAACTCGTGTTATCGGCGTTATTAGGAATGCGAGGACCTGTTTAACGCTGTCTTTGAGGACTTCTGGAACCTTCTTTGCTCTTCGGAATGTTTCTCTCGGGCCTGTCGCCGTCTGCTTTGGACCTGGCGGACCATCAATGACAATTCAGCCATTTTTGAGGTGCGCACCGAACTCTTGCTTTTAAATTGTGCTATGAAAGTGAGACTTGCTGACCACAGTTGGAGTGCTTGCCCGCAACGTCTTAGATTGGTTTAATAGGTCCCTTTCAAAGCTTGTTTCCGTATATTACCTATGTACAGAAGCTTGCATTCTCGCTGGTAGGAGCCCAATGAACTCAAAGAAATCAAGTAGGGGACGACGTTCAAGAAAGAGCGCAAGAGCACGCAAGAGCACAAGAGGAATACGTAAGATCAACATCATAGAGTCCCGATCCAGCATTGATATAACCTCGATATCAATTCTCCGAGCCCAGATTGCAAAGCTGCAGGCAAGACCTTGGCTAAAAGCTTGTTTGCATACAGGATTCATTTCAGAGGACAAAAAATCTGCGTGCACCTCCACAATAGAGTATGTACCCTATAGCCGCCAAGAGATTCACCCTATGGGAATTGTGCGGAAGTGATCAAGATGAAGCGAAGCGGAAGCGTTGCCCAATACGAGGGCTGGCGTGCAGGGCCGTGCGTCGATCATCCAGAGTGCGTGGGGAAGATGGCTGGTTCCTGCATCCTCAGCTTCGACGGCGACAATTTATCCACCACCGGCCATCAATCACGATCAATCACGATCAATTACGCCTCTCCCGTCGATTTATTCCCCGACAGCGAGCCACGAATTCTAATATCAACGACATCTGCGGCAATTGGCTTGTCAGATGCCGACGCTGGGCGAGGTATCCGCAATGGCAGGCATCCAGCGCGCCGTGTCTTCAAATACGGCAGCCATGGCCAATTGGTTTGCGGTGTCTCCGCCGCGTACAGCCTGTCCGACCCCTTGAGAAGCAGCCGTCGAAATGCTCCTTCCCGTCATCACTGGCCTCATAGGCCTCGCCGCCGCGGCCGCAGGCCCCATCGACACCTTCGCCAATGTCACTGTCTTCGAGCCCGACGCCGGCTCGCGGGTGTCGTACGCGCGCACCGAGCAGCTCCCCAACGGCGACATCCTTGCCACCTGGAGCTCGCAGAACTCGACCATGCCCGTCTACCGCTCCACCAACAACGGCTTCTCGTGGTATGCCTTCGGCAGCGCGGAATCCGACACCGAAGGCCGTCGCCTCTTGCAGCCGCATCTGCTGTACTTGAATGAGACCTTTGGGGACTTTGATGCGGGCACGGTGCTGCTGGCGGTGAATGCGGTGGATAATTCGAGCACAAATATACAGGTCTATGCGAGCGGGGACAGCGGGGAGAGCTGGAATTTCGTGAGCACGGTCGCGAGTGGAGGCCCGGCGAATACGACGAATGGGGCGACGCCGGTGTGGGAGCCGTTCTTGATGTTGCAGTAAGTTATATCAGACACCTATGTGGCCTAGGTGGGACACCAGCCCTTGGAGGAGCGGAGTTGTGGGAACCGGACCGTGGGGGATTGTCACCATCGATGCAGAGCAGCAGCAGCGTACGTACTGACATAATATAGCAACCACAAGATCCTCTGCTACTACTCGGACCAGCGCGACAAGAAACACGGACAAAAGCTCGCCCACCAAACGGCTACAGAAAGCCTCGACACTTGGGGCTCAGCGGTCAACGATGTGGCTTTCAGCAACTACACCGATCGCCCAGGTATGACTACCGTCGCAAAGGTATGCCTCCCACAATGAGTCCACTCCCTTCAGTTGACCTGACTCTTCCCAGCTCCCGAACGGCCAATACATCCTCACCTTCGAATACGCCCTGCTCGGTGCGGCAGGCGACTACACCTACCCCATCTACTACAAGATTGCGAGTGATCCAGAGAAGTTCGACGCTGCCCCGGCCTCCCGGCTCGTCGTGAATACAGGCGCCAAGCTGGACAGTGGTCCGTATGTGACCTGGACCCCGATCGGGGGCGTCAACGGAACCATTGTCGTCAGCGACTCCACCACTAATTCCATCTATGTGAACCGAGCGCTGGGGGTTGGTACTTGGACGGAAGTCAAGACTGTAGCGGGACGTGCTTATTCGAGGGAGGTTCGGATCCGTAAGTTCACCTAGTGCATGGATCTGTAGAGGGCTAGAGAGAGCTAACCGTCTATAGCAAATAATGATGATACCAAAGTCAGGATCGCAGGCGGGGCGGTGTACGGCCAGAATGATCCGAGTCAAGTCACAGTTACCATCATTGATCTTGCAAAAGCCATTGGGGTTGCTCAGTAAGGGTGAGTAAGGTAGAGAGCAGCGCGCATCGAAAACGGTTTGCACATACAAGACATCTGTATATTGGATTTGGATAAAAGCCTTCTGGGATCTCACTTCAAGCATCGTATTGGATATCGCGTTACTTTTCATAACATGTTCATTGCACTCGCGTTTTGAGCTCTACTTGGTTCATCTCATTACCTTCAAAACCGCAGTGCCATATCTCGAACGCACATCCACCCCCTACCCTCAACCCCTAATCTCGACCACCGGCCCCTTGTAAGTCCTCCGTCCCCAAATCGCAAACCACCCCACCCCAAAAATCAACCAAAACCCCGTCATCAAAGCACTCCAATTCATCGTCTGAACCGTCGGCTTCGCAAACGGCGGCCAGAAGCTAAAACACAGCGCCACGAGCGACCAACACACCCCAAATACATTCACAATAGTGCCCAACGGCTCCGGTATCCGCCACGGCCCCCACTCCAATACGCGATGCCTCTTCTGCAGAGGCTCTCCCAGCATCGGGCTCTCAGGTGGCGTAACCGGTGAGCTCGTCGATACGTGATTGACCGGCTGAGGCATGCTGATCAGCCCTGTCGTGCGTCGCCATAGTAGCAGTGAGAGTGGAATGAGTGCGGCTAGTAACCACGCACTCGTCACAAAGGATAGGAGATTTAACAACGCGACGCTGGATCCGGACACGATGACGCCTAGTAGCAGCGGAATCGTGCACGTCGTGAGAATGGCGTTCATAGGCAGGAGACTAGACGGAGAGACGCGTGCCAGGCGGTGGGAGAAGGGGACCCCGGCGTCCCGGGCAAAACTCCAGAGCTGACGACTCGCAGACGCGAACTGGCCAAACAGCGCAGAAAAGGATAACAACAAAATCAGACTCGTCATGAGCGTCGTCCCAACGGTGTTCTTAGTCGCGGACTGGAAAATCGAAATAAACGGATACTTCGTCGGGGAGTTCAACGCAGCCTCCGGCTCCGTAAGACAGAATAAAACCGTGATCAACATCCCAAGCCCCAAACTTCCGTTTATAAGCAGTGTGAGCAGAATATTCCACGGCACGACTCTGGCCGCCGAGTGGATTTCCTCAGACATATGCACCGCGCCATCCGAGCCAAGGAGTGCGCCGACGTTGGTTATCATGCCTACCAAAAACGCGACGCTAGTCGACGGCCATTCGCCGCCGTTTGTAAAGGTGGAGAAAACGGCAGAAGGGGGCACGCGGTCGGAGAGGTAGAGTAAGGGGATTAGGATGGAGAAGAAGCCCAGGAGGTGGATGTACAAGATGAAGCCTTCAATTTTGGGGAGGTGGGAGGAGAGGAGCGTGTTTGTTAGGAGGGCGAGCAGAATCGCGGACCAGAGAAGGAGAGTCGCTTGGTAGCCTTGGGGGGTATATCTCGACGCAGCGATATTTTCATTGGTCCCTCCGTTGGCGACGGAGGAGGGGTTTAGAGTGTGCAGGACGATGAGCCCTTGAATTAGCGTGCCGCAGAGGTAGCCGGTCATGGTTACGACGCCTTGCCAGACGGCCACGGAGAGCCAGCCTACGACGTAGCTGGAGAGACGAGCGAGAGGGTCAGGGGAGAGGAGATACACCCAGTGGTATTGGCCGGAGGCGCAGGGGGCGAGGGAGGAGAGCTCGGCGAGGCACGACATTACGGATAGGACGCCGGCCCAGGAGAGGAGGTAGGAGTAGAGGAGGCCGGAAGGGCCGCCGTTGAGGAGGCCGGAGGAGAAGTAGCTGGGGGGTTGTTAGAGGGGTGGGGATGGGGTTGTGGGCCCAGGGGAAGGGCGTCTGGGGGGATGGGGGGATGGGGGGATCTCAGTCGGTCGGTGTGGGTGGAATCATGCCAACCCGCCAGACGATTGAACGGTATGGCTTCACTGAATTCAAAGGTACGTACAGTAATATTCCTTCCCATGTGAGCATCAAGGTCGTTGACATACCGAGCATGGATACAAAGCCGAATCTCCGCTTCAGCACCTCTGGGGATGGATTCGGATTAGTGAACATGTCGTGTCGATCAATGTGCAGACAAAGGATTGCAGATGCAAAACGCCATCGCTGATGTGGCAGAAGATGGAGAAGACGTGGACACTACTTACGCTTTTTCCCCGTTCTGGCGAGTTGGCGTTCATCGCTCCGTTCCAGCTCTTCGCTGCGCCCACTTGTTTTCTTCCATGCCACGACTTTAGCCTTGGGAGGCTCCTTGGGTACATTCATGGCCTAAAGGGGCCTGCGGCGATGTGAGGTGAGATGACAGGAGAGATGACAGGTACGCGAGATGTGGCGGCGGCTAGGGAAATGATACGTCGACTTGCTCACAGAGCAGAGTGCAGTCGAGATCGTGGCAAAAGAGATTGAACGGTGTCGAGGAAATGAGGGATAATAAGCTCGTCGTTGACCTGAGATGGGGCCACGATGCGCGAGCATGGTGACGGCGTGGACGTGAGATGCACTGTGCTTCTCCTCAGACTCAAAGTCCGTTGCATACGTCTCATTGCATTCGGTCTGGGGAATGAGGATTCAGGACCTGACGGTGGCCGCAGACTGAGCCAAGGAGGGGGCGGCGAGGCATCCGCTATCATACATCTCAATGCTTGAATGGTGGTCGAATCCTGCTTCATCACGAAGGATCTGGTGCTCGAGACATTCGCTCAGAAGAGCGAACAACGGAGCTGATCCATCCTAGGTCCAAGCCTACATTTCGCTCGCCGAGGAGTACTTTAGATGGAGCATTGTACACTGCTCGAAGTGGGTCGGGAGGCTGCCTTGCTTCTTTGGTTCGATCCGCCCATCGAATTCCGCAGCATCGACGAGGTCCTGGGGTCATGCATGCAAACGGTGTGGCTGGTGGTGCGGAGTACAAGGCTGCCATGAAGGCCGAGGGCGTCTTCTCACCAACTTCCCTTTCCCCAGCTCGGTCGTTCGATCCCCTAGAGTCCAATCGTTCCGAGTAAAGGGGCAGCGAGAACCTTCTTCTTCTCTTCTTCTCTGCACCCGGTGTAGCAGCCGGCATGACTTCCATCTGCCGAAGTGCCACGCACCACGCCTGTCCAGGGCTCCGTCGTCTGAATTCCCGATGCGGACCACAAGGCTAGCGAGAATCGAGGGCCCTCCAAATTAATCTTGACGCCGTGTAACGATAATCGGGGAATGTCCTCTCATTTCATTCCGGTTTTCCTCTTCTGGAGTCGTCTAGCGAGCTCGACGAGGGGGCTAAGCGCCGCGTCAAATATAGGGCTGAGGTGTTGCTGACCCCGTGCAGCGAGCCGCAGGGTAAGTTTGGGTGTTTGCAGGGCTGGCACGATGTCGCAGGGGCGCAGTGCGTCGGGCGGCTGCGGGTATCTTGATTTCAACCCTCCGCACTGGCCGCGAACCACGGTCACAGCACCACCATGCGCATCTGTACGAACCCTGTCTGAGTCAGCCTCGATATGAATAATCCACGAGAGGGTGTGCTGCATCATTGGGCGTTCGGGGCGAGCCCTGCTGCGGCGCCTCCCTTCTTGGATCAGAGCTCGAGGCCTTTCACAGACAGAGCCTCGTGCCTAGTGGCCCTTTCGACCGCGTGGAGCGGTTTGGCTGTTTTTTGGCTTTGAGTAAGCTGCATCCCGCAGACATCTCCTGTCTACTCTGGTCCTCATCTCTTGCACACTCTGTCTTGCTTCATTCTTTCCCCGTCTCCTTCTTGTTCCCCTCCCCCAACTTTTCTTATCGCGTGCTTCGATTGTCGCCGGGGTCCG
This sequence comes from Clohesyomyces aquaticus, assembly GCA_002105025.1. Classification (NCBI taxonomy): domain Eukaryota; kingdom Fungi; phylum Ascomycota; class Dothideomycetes; order Pleosporales; family Lindgomycetaceae; genus Clohesyomyces; species Clohesyomyces aquaticus. The sequence continues at coordinate 48,792 of MCFA01000077.1, read as the reverse complement.
CAGTGTCTCCGACATGAGTACCGCCTCAGCGCCTACGACAACTTGACTCCTTCTCCTTGTTTCTTTTGTTTCAGGCAGACTTTCCTTTGGGTGTATCATTGCGGGGTGGGTCTGGCGGTCGGCGTTCCTCCAGCATCCATCATAGACTCTTTCCTTTTCATTCACATCATGAGGATACCCCCGACTTCGATAAACGCGAGAGCGACGCCGATTACTCCGGAAAATAAGTCGACGGCGGTCACGATTGCGACATGGCTGCTCACCGTTACTTTCATTATTATGTTCCTGTCGAGAGAGGCCATCAAGTTTGTGGTGCTACGAAAGTTCCAGGTCGACGACTTGCTCATTCTGCTAGCAACAGTACGTTCAGACGGTCTATTTTCTAAGACTAATGAACTGACATCTCTAGGTATCTGCTTGCGGGCTTTCGGCTACAACACTCATCCTCGCTTCCGACGGGCTGGGTGTGATTGAACCCCTCACGATTCGACGCGCAGACGTTTTCATGAAGGGTTACTACGCCTCGGACTTTCTCTACATTTCATCTGTCTGTTTCGCGAAACTCTCACTGCTTGCTTTCTTTTACGGCGTAAACATCAAGAGAGGGCATCGTCGATTGGTGCAAGGACTCGGTGCACTCATCATAGCATGGACGATTGGTTCTCTTGTAACAGTCGCATTCCAATGCGGTCTCCCACGCCCATGGGAGATGCTCACTCTGCATTGTTATAATTCGGTATGCAAGCACTTCCAGAAGCTGATGCGTTATGCTAATGCAGCCAGGGCGTTTTCTGGATCGTTTATTGCATAATCGACATGACAACCGACGTTTCCATCATCATGCTGGCTGTCAACCTGGTCGCATACCTCCAGGTCAAATTTTCTCGCAAGGTTACAGTGGTCGCTTGCTTTGCGCCACGCATCTTCGTTATTGGTGCCGCACTGGCTCGCTTGGTATATCTTTATCCTATTAGCCCACACACGAACCCCACCTTCAATCTCTGGGTGCCCGTAGTTTGCACACAGATTCAAGTGTGTCTGAGCATTTCGACGGCATGTATTCCATACATGAAACCATTTTTCGAGGGTGTGGAGGCTGGAGTTTGGCGAGTGGATGATCTACGGAGAAGAGGACTGACTCCGAGTGGGCTCTACGGGTACGGATCCTCGGGTGGATATCGGAAGGCGAGAAGCAAGGATAGAGAGGCGTATTCGATGGACTCGACCCTTGGGAGTAGCCTGAACAAACGGACTCCGGATGTTTCGCCTCGCATTGACACGCCCACACCTCTGAGTCCACTCACACCTCCGCGGGTGGCGACACCATCAACTCTGAGAAAACCGACACCGCCTCCAAATTCGAGAGCAAGTAGCCAGAGACGAAGTCCGAGCGAGAGAGGCTTGAAAATCCATATCCCACCCCGGGAATCACGAGCAAAGATCGATGTTACAAGTCCGCAGACGGCGAGCTCAGCAGCGCTATCGCCGAATTGTTTCTCTCCGACGTCTCCTCGACCACTACTTTCGCCGGCAAGGCTTTCGCCTCCAACTCCTCTTTCCCCGTCCCCGACCCGACCGCTTCCACCTATTCCGACCACTGCAGCAGGGCTCCGCCCACTGATACTGTCTTCGCAGCAGTACGCGAGTCCGAATCCGAGTGCATTTGCGCCTCCGAGGACATTCTCGCCATCAGTTCTGGTTCCCGCGTTCCCCCGACCTCCGAGCTCTCACTATACCGAACGGTCGGAATCGAGATCACCACCACCCGAATTTGGCGAGCCTTACCCTGCACCGATGCCACCCCCAAGGATCGCACGCTCGAATAGCCGGAATCGACTTAACAGGTATCCCGTTGCACCCAACACATCGTATCCTCTGCAAAAAATATCCTCCGATGAGGTACTTAATACCTCGAAACCGCAAGCACACCCGCCATTGAATTTCCCGCCCAGGACTTCGTCTCGCAAGCACCCAAAATACGCGATTACTCCTCGACCGTACTCCAACGCAGTAGACTCCGCCTCGTCGACAATCCCTTCGTACTACACTCGCACCCCTCCGATGCCCGCGCCACCCTCGATGCCCACACCACCCCAAGAGACTTATAACACTAGCCCGACAAGCCCGCAAAGAATTCGAAACCAGAGGATTCTGAGTCCTCAGAACACGAGTCGATGGGAACAACTGAGTCCGTATAGTCCACCGACCAGTTTGATGAGCCCGAGTCCGCGGACACCGCTCGGATTCTGGAAGGACGAGGAGGGACCCGGAGACCGAAATGATGGAAGGGGTTTGGGAATTCACAGGGCGGATGAGGAGATGGAGATGTTTCGGAATGAGAAAAGGCCGTTGATCAAAGATGCGAGAAGTAGTCCGAGGATTGTGGTGCGGAAGCCTTCGTAGGAATATTCTTCACCACTTAGTAATTTCTTTTGTTTGGAATGGGTTGCATATCAAGGACTTCTGGGTTATCGGCGTTGGCATATTCGCCCATTGTTAGATTTTGGATATGGGCATGGGATTTGGATTCATCCTTGCATTGCGCGGTGTTATTCGGGGTGGATATGAGTTGCATGGCACGAGCGGACCTCTGTACTTTATTGTAGTAGTTCCTCACACGAGTCTAGTTGATACCCAATTTCTTAATGTCGAAATATATTTACTCATTCCTCGCCTCCGCAAATTCTATCCTGCAGAACACCTAATAACTTATCAAGCAAGCAAGCAAGTAAGAACATATCCCAACACCACCGCCCCTCCCCTCTTCTCACACCCTCATTCACGCATTCACTCATTCTCCTCCACCCACCCCCTCAATCCCTCCCAGTCCCTACAAACCCTCTCCTGCCCATCCCCAAACACATTCCCATCCCTCGTCGCCAACAAAGTATCATCCGCCCGACACATAACCGCCTGCCTCAAGCTATCCAAACAATGGACCGCATGATCCCACTTCACATCCCCATCCCCATCCCCCTGCACCCGCCCTTCCTTGTACTTATAAAGCGTCGAGCGAATCACCGTCAGGCAATGCAGTTGGTGGTATGCAGCGACAAAGTACACGGCTTCGGAGGCGTTGAGAGGGTTGGGGATACTGGGGGGAAGTGAGAGAGTGGGGATGAGCGGGGAGGTAGAGGGGAGGGTAACAATGCCTTGGGCGGGCGGGAAGAGAGAGCGCCAGAGAGGGGAGCTAAGGGTTTTGTTTGGAGAGGAGAATGAAGTGTTCCAGTGGAAGGGTTTGGAGGTTGTGAGGCGGGAGGTTGGCCAGTAGGAGGGGGAAGTGGAGTTTGTGGATGCGAGTAGGGTTGCTGATGGGAGCGGGGAAAATGGTGTGTTACTGCAATGGTGTGTGTGGTGGTAGAACCAGAAGCAATTTGTGAGAAGGAGGCTGAGTGTTGTGAAGAGGAGGGCGGAGTAGAGGAGGTAGTGTCGTTTTGCTTTGGGTGCGGAAGGGATGTCGTGATGGTCGTCGTCGCTGGCGGGAATAGGATGGTATACTTGTGCAGGCATGATGCCGGTGATCCGGAGGCTCCAAAAGAATGATGGGGCAGTGAAGGATAGAAGGAAGACAGATTCAAGATTCGATACCTGTTTGAATTGTTCGGGAGGGAATGCAAGCTGACAAGGGTCGTTGTTATTCACTTGAAATGTTCAAAGTCCACAATTCCTACCGCGACGAACCCAAAATCTGTACTCCTGTTAAGGTCAGATCATCAGTCTCACGGCGTGCAGGTGCCTGTCATCCTCTGCATCCTTCTCGCATTCTCGCCGTCAGCCTAGGCCCATCTATCCCACACACGAAGGCGTAATCATAGCAACCCTCAGGCTGCCGAACTTCAAGTTCAAGTCCAGCATCGCCCACGCCTCCTGTGCCGCCCTCACACCCCGACACTTTTTCGCGGCATGTTGTCCATCTCCCGAGCTTAAGCCCGAGGTCGGGTGTCCCCGAGCTCCGTGCGGCACTGCCATGCTTCTCACCTGCCCAACGTCCGTCCCACCTCAAACACTGCGCCGCACCCCAAATAATCCTTCGCGGCCGCGCATCCCTGGCGGACTCTGTGGCGTTCTTCATGCGGGAACACGATGATCAGTAAGTCGGGGCCAGAGACCGGATCTCGCGTTCGCCGTTGTTCGCGGGCCGATTTCGATGGGGCGAAGCGGGTGTGGCGTCGTGGTGGACGGGGTGCGAACAGGGTGGGGTGAGCAAGCGAAGGCGGCTTTGCTGGGGTGGGCGCTACAAGATGGGTGTTATTGGCCAGGTAATGGCAGAAAGCCGTTGAACAGGAACGGTTTCTGCGCGCATAGAAGGATCAGGAGCTGGGAGGACCCGTGGAGCCTTTTCTGTGGGCAGGATTGAAGTCATGCGGGTACCTGTAACTATCAAGTTAACGATTGCGGGAGCATTTCCAAGGTTCGGCAGTCAACAGTGGACCTCAGAATAGTATAATGTGAGTGCTTTGATATTTTTTCGTTGCTGTAATTATTGGAGATTCTTTCAATTTTCGCGTCACAAGTCTTTCTGTGAGTCCAAGCCGACCGCGCAAGCCGTCTGTACACAGCCGTCGCAGGAGTCGTGTGGCAATTGAGAACTGGACAGGTATGGTATCCATGCGTGTCAATTGCCGCCAAAGGATCTATAGCCAGTTTCATATTAGTGCGAAATTTGCTGCTGGATTGTACGTGCACCTTTTGGGACAATGTACTGTTGAGGCTTGATACAGCAGGAACATCAGATGTTGCATGTGACATCCTGCGAACATAGAGGCGTACGGCGCAGCATTTCTAGTAAGCAGACCACAGTGTTGTAGAAACCTCTTGAAGGCAACTTCGCAATTCGACAACCGCGTACCCCTCGACTTGAATTTCTGTGCAAGCGCTGTAAGAGCCATCCGCCATGAACAAACATGTAGAGACTGATAGATTAATTGACACTGCCCGGATGCACAGCCTCGGCCAAGATAGATCTTCAAAGTTTTGTAGAAAGCCGAACTGCGGTCCAGCAATTTTCAAACCGCTTCAACTTCACGTACCTACATTCTACCGCAATGCGAAGCTCCATACGGCACATCTGCAATCCCTGGATTGCAGAAGTCGAACCTCTTCGCGTCTTAAAGCCAAGCGCGAGCTTTCACAGACTGCAAATTTCGAAGTTCGCGAAAGACGGCCCGGGGAAAAGTCATGGGTCTGAGACACGCTCGCTGACATTGCTGACATGCTCATATATGTGGATCGAGGGGTCAAGTCAGCCTTTGGGGCCTAAGCTTGCGCAGTTTACCTTTGCGAGAATTTTCAGGGAATGCTATTCGGGCTTCGTACGTATCTCAAATCAAGAAAATGGGATACTCGAACCGTTTTCATGGTAGAGTACAACGTGCGTGGAGCCTTGGAAAGTAACTGGCCCCCGTCAGAGCCATCTCCAAGCGTTTCCCAAGACACCGATGAGACAGATCAACCAGAGGCTGGGCGGTATTTGTCCGAACTATAAAGAGGTGCGATGTGATCCCATCGATCATAACTTAAATGAGCAGCATCCTAAACTTTCCTCGACCATCACTTTCATTCGCAACATGCATTCTTTCGGTATTTTCGCTACGGCTGCCATCCTCTTGATTGGTGCTCTAGCTACGCCCATTCCCCAAGGGTATATAAAGTACATTCTTACTTAGATGGCGGTCGTGCTGATCCTCAATAGCGACGAGCTCCCGACTGGAAATTGTCCACCACCCTACCAATGCGACTGGCCATTCGGGTGCGTGCACCCTACAACGGGACGTTAATACGCTTACCCATGAATTAGATATGAGGAGGCGAAGGTTTAAGTCGAAGCCCGTGCCTGCACTGAAACAGGCAATTGGGTGGGGATCACAGTTGTGGGATATCGCGAAATGTATCACGCACCGCGCAGACCTCAGAACAACCTCGGAACTGGTGCATTTCCCAGGTGAGGCCAGCAACCCGGAGATCAAAGGGACGTCATTTTCTGAACATGTGCTTCTGGCTATCTAGCACGTGTCTTTTTGCAATGGCTTGCTTGTATATGATACAAACAAAGACACGATGAAAGAACCACTTATCGCCTTGCAACTTGCACGAGATCTTTGTGAATCTGAAAAGTTCCCCTCCTTTTTCGTGCTTAGCACCCAAAGTGGTACACCATCATGTCTCCACCACTTTTTATGTACACCACGAGGCTAACGACCAAACTCGTCCCCGCTACTCAAGAGAACCTCCGCCAACTTACGACACTGACACAACTCCAGGTCCGCGCCTATCTTTCACTTTATCCTCGCCCCACCACAAGCATGTGCGCGCTTACACTGCATGTGTTGCAACTGGTAATCTAGGTCTGATGTTGATCATAGTGCTCAGTCTCAAGGTCAGGCATAAGCCGGCTGAGAATCCACCGGCAAACATCACCTTGCACCAGTAATTCGCTATCTTTCTCCATCTCCTCCGCTTCACAAAAACCTGTAATCTCGACTGGTGCCTCTTCCGATACCCCGAAACCACCAGCTAGTAAAAGTGGCATCATAACTAGTTCCCCGGCTATGCCAAGTACTTCTGCACAAAGCTCCGTGGATTCCACTTCGTCGCCAGACGTCTCTTCGGCTGCGTCACGATCCCCGATTAACAATGGACATGCTGTCCCCCCGAAACCACAGAATAAGATCAATAGCTTTAATGAGTTCACCCCACCAACGAGCAAACTTTCGATCTCCTATTCGGCGTCGCCTGGGGAGGGGGGCAGGGTAAGTATCATTACGCAAATCGTGCGGGCCGTTGCAATGGCCATGCGCCATTCCGGCACCTCTCTCACAGGAACAAGATGAAAGGGCTTTGATCTCTTTCTTTGATCTATAACCTTGCGGGTTTGGTCTGGCGTTGTAACAATGCGACTGTGGGTTAAGCTAGTTTTGCAACATACAATGTTCAACTTCGTTGTTTTGCCTGTACACACTTCTCTACATAAAGGAAATGTAAACAAATCCATTTCTCTCTTTTTTGCTAGTGATCTATATTCCCTCGACTCATTCGACCAACCACTCCCGTCCCAGAAAGTAAGATGGAGACCAAATCGATCCCATTGGATGAGCCTGGACCCCCACCCGATTATGAAGACACGAATCACCCTCATTACCCAGGCCATGTCAACACAGCACACAGCGAAAGCACTAAGCCCCGTGACAGGAAGAACGCGATTTTGATAGCTATCGGCGTAGTTGCCTTTATCTTGGCGTTCACCGTGGCATTGTTAGCCGGGATCAAATACGGTTTAAATCATCCACGCACACATGTCCCACCAGGGATGACCAGTACTACTCCGAATCTCATAACGGTCGATGTTACCCAGCAAGTCACAAAAACGGTGTACCCTCCTGGCGAGGATCCCATCATGCGTGTCACTGCCACCACCTTCGTAACGATGCCTCGTACTAGAGTCGTCCCATCAACACTTGTTCCGACAACGGTCCCTTTTGAGACTCCTCAGCCCGCAAAATTAGAGCCATCACCAGCACTACCACCGCCGCCGCCTCCTTCGTCCGCTGCACTACCATCATCAGCCAAGCCGTTACCAAATCCATGGAATAAGTGCCCAGAGCCTGACAACGGGACTTGGGATACGAAAGATGAGTGTCATAACTCCTGTCGCCTGGATTTGGATCAAGGGTGTAGTCTAAAAGACAGAGAGTAGAAGTGTCTACTTTTTGAGAGTCCCATCGACGGCCAGAATTAGATGACCAACTTATATTGATAAGTACACTTTGCCCTTTGGCCAATAGCTCAAGTATAATAAGAAGGAAGTCACGTGAAAGCATTGGAGAGTGAGAAATCTTCGCTACATTTTGTGGAAATTCGGTCCCGCCGATGCACTTACCAACGGCATGACAGACTTCATAATTGGACACCATGCAACGTTTCTCTTTGGAACGTTTCAAATTGATGCAGTTAGGCACGCTGTTCTTTGTAGATGCGCATTGTTACGTTTCATGTTATGTTGTACCAATATTCAACTTCCGATTATCTCTTTCTTTGTTCCGAAACTGTATATTACGCCTTCATATTACCTCTAAAAAGAACCCTCTAGTAAATACCCCACCGCTTCATCGCAGAGATTGATACAATCTATTACGACATGGAGAACTATAACCACAAGTCTTCAATGGAGTCGGCAATCCCTCCCGACGAATTCGCGGCAATTCATCCACTTCCAATGCGTCCACCGATCAAACCGTCTCGCATGCAGCGCTTCCGTTCCCTCGCCACCAGCAAGAGAGGGCTTGTAGCTCTCGGCGGCGTGGTCGTCATCATTATTCTAATTATCACAGCCGTCATACTAGGGATTCAGGACGGACGTAAACTGTCGGATAGCAATCGCCCAAATTAAGAGAATGAACCAGCGACTATTTCGGCTCGACAAATCCTTTCGCCTGCAACACCAGTTATCCGTGCGGCTTCTTCCAAGTTCACGCCCTATAGTTTCACAGTAACTGCGTTCCCGCTTCCTTCGCCTGTCAAAATCTCTCCTTGGATTATTGCTACTGCCCCACTTCCACCTCCGCCACTAATCACCTCACATAAATTCATCATAGTTACCCGCAGCCATAAGTAAGGGAAGCGCCTCTGTAAGGCAGGACTCAGAAATGGGGAAATCACCTGCAGCAACGTCAAATGCGTCGAAGACAGTCATATGGAAAGCAATGATTTTATGTTTTTGGGAAAAAATGTCAGTTTGAATGAAATTGTTCATGAAAACGTGTCCGGCAGAGGAAGTTGTGATTTTCACCCTTTCAATTCATCATTGTTGATGGAGCTAGCTACGTCCCAAAATCATCTCAACTCATAGGTCAGCGTTCTACAAACAAGCCTTTCCCCGTTACATTATTCATCTACAAAATAGCACAAACACAATCGCAGGCATTTTCACGAACAAGCATAAAAGGTAGGGGTTGTTTACTTAATTACAGGAACTTACTAACCAGCTTGCCCTTTCATCCTCAATCAAAATTCGATCACAGAAAATGCCTTCAGCCGCGACACACATCGCATCGATGCGTCCAGCCTCTCCCTCGGGCTAGTCTCTCGCATCCAGTTCCGCGCCATCGCTCCCAGATCGCCCTGAACCCAAGCCTTCGGCCCAATCCCGCAAACCCACAAAGAATGCCATTTTTCTGTGCATCATGATAATTGCGGTTCTCGCCTTGGTGGCCGGTGCAATCGGTCTCGGCGTGGGTCTCGCGCGAGACCATGCTCGAGACGTCACCACCGCAAATAGCAGGGCGTCGGGCGTAACTCTTCCAAAGACAGTGTATGTGACGACGACGACCAGAACAGCTCAGGCAAAAGGAATCATGGACCAGACTATTTCAGAGACCATTGAGGTCCCGGGACCGACGATGCAGTGTGCCGGCGGTAACTTCAATCACTGCTCACTCGTTCCGGCGCCTACGGCAATCACGGGCCCTGTCACTGGAACGTCCTAGGCGGGTGACATGGACATCCCCACTCATTGAGAAGGGAAAACGCGTCGAAATTCCCACGATCAGTAGAAAGAGAGTGCTTTCGCTACCCGCGAAGCATGAAATTAAACTATTGCCCCACTCATGAAATATTGAAATGCACGCTCAAAGGATCACTAAATCCAAATTGCAGCAGTGCGCATCTTGTATCTGGGCGATCTCCAAATCGCAACCCTAAATACACGCTCTAAAACTGCGGAAATGCTATGAAGCTACTCTCTTCAAATACTGCTCTTGAAATCTGGGAAAGTTTTATTGTGTTGTTGTTGGCATGTTCGTCTAAGGTTGTCTTGCTCGAAAGAACTTTGAGGCCATTCGGCTGTTTAACTAGGTGAAGTGCCTATCTATCCTCGAAAGTCTACGGATGCGCACGTCCCTTAAGGAAAAGCGATCATCGCTTTGCGGTGCGATCACGCTCTGCTAGTCGCGCGAGAAATGCCAAGGCTTACAGGTGCTAGTGGTTTGCTTACGCCGCCAGTGGTTTCAAGATCAACGCCCGAATGTGAATAGCCTCAATTTTCTCGTCAGACTCTCGGCAAGTAACATTGTTTACCTCATGATAAACCATTTGAGCAGAAATAGAATATCTCGAGGCTGTGATGGAAGGCCTCACCTATGAAATTGGAATTCGAGCAAGATTCATCAGCTATTAAATGGAGGCTTCGTGCCATCGAAGCAGCATCACGCAGCTCTACAGTCTACAGACCAAGAACTACTTCTGTTAACTACCAGTCTTCTCACATCGAAATATCCCTTTCAAGACAACTCTCAAAAGTCTCCATCAATTTTTCAATTCCTTCACACAAAACCACAATCATCACAATGTATTCCGCATCTGCCATCGTCTTCGCTCTCTTCCTCAGCGCTACTCCTCAGCTCGCAAGCGCCACTCCCATCAGTGCTCCCCTCGCACAACGGCAAGATTCGGGACTCCGCTTGAACGGAGACTGCTTCGGCTTCTCACTCGACGGCAGCCGCTTCACGGCCTCGTGCACAACCTCCGGGGGAGTTGGTTTTGACGAGAGCACCATCGACTTGAACTCTTGCCTCTCCAACCAGGGCGGAAGTCTGAAATTCCAGATTCCGTAAGGCCTCTACCTTTAAAGAATCTCATCCCACGACTTTGCTGACTGGAGTTCAATAGTGGCAATGCATTCAGCTCGTGTAACAGCTGCAGTCTGAACGACGGCAATCTGGTCGTCACTTGCACCTGTGACACTGGAAACGGCAATGCCGTTCCGACAGCAATCAACATCGGTAAGTGGGAAATAGACACGGTGAAACATGGTCGCATTGGTTGACTTTTTCTAGACGGCACGGATGAATTCAGTGGTGATGGCGTGTTCGTCCGCGATAACGGAAGACTTTCTTGCCGCGCTCCAGGTGTTTAGACCCGGCGAAATCTTTGATGGGAGGATACTGTGCATATCAATCGTTGTCCTGTTTCAAGCCATGCATCTTGTCATTAGCGTCTGCATTGTTTGTTTGTTCATTTATAGAGTCTCTTGTTTATATATCTGACATTCTGTTTGTACAATTTTATACCTAAAGCCTGAATTGGTTAGATTTTCCGGAGCTCAGTAGCCCAAGGTACAAGAATCCTCTCCCTAGTCCCGTTGATGTGTGAAACTTCCAGTCCGTCTCCAAGATAATAGGCTCTGGCAATATTCCATGAGCCTGTGACTACTTTGAAAGGCATATGTTCCAGTCGGACTTGGTCCGACTCGGAAATGTTGGAGGTGACGAAGTGTTCTTTTTTGCACATGGCATTTACCGGAACAAAGAATGTATCTATCTATAACTAGTGATAGTAGAGGGCTGAAAGCTAAGTGTGCAGGCAAATTTCCAGTCGTGCGGCGAGGTAAGGAGCAAGCCTGCGGCTCATCCACCCAGGACCTGAGCGGATGCTTCCAAGGTTGGGTGGTCAACTATGCACGTGACGTGACGCGCGACAACGAACTTGATCGCTGATTCGAAGTCGTACAGCCACCGCAGACGAATGTGCATGTGGCGGTGCCTATGATGGCCCAGAAATGGAATGCAGAGCCACTGCTTTCTTCTTCCCCTAGTCATTCCAAGCCCCACCAGCCACACCCCACAACCGCTCCAACTATATGCACAACGAACTCCTCCAATCTATCCGGTGCAGAATCCTTCGATTCCTGCCTCTTCCATCCGATTTTCCTCGCGTGAGCTTGCTCAATCTAAATCTGTCAGTATGTAAGCACGCGGCGCTTGCAGCTCTTGGCATCAGATTTCCAAATTTGGAAGAGCACGATGTTTCAGGAGCACGCATTCATCCAGCCGAGATGAGAACGGAACAGATTCGGTTCGAAAGGGAAGAGGGATGTGAGACCATGGAGATTGGATTTTCGGTACTTTGCGAGTCACTCTTGGAGAGAGTGTGGAGGTCTGGGAGCTGCTCGTAAGGTTTGCCTTAAATGCAAAGGGAGAACGCGATGTGCGCCCGGTAGAGGTTACATCGAGGATGCTCGGTGTGATGCACTGTGTCTCATGGTTCTCCGGTGAGACTCTGGGTGGAATGGAGATGACCCTCCAAGGCTTCCGGATGGACTGACTGAGCTTCCCTTTCCACTTTAGAAGGGGCTCGGGCACTTTGGGGTTCAAAACGGGTGTGAGTTCTCAGTCGCATCTTTTTCTGTGAGCGCAGAACGTTGTGAGCATATGATGTTGTACATCGAACTGACTTCGAGCCACTTCGAGGTCATACCCAGCAAGAAGATTGCTGTATCGCCCCAATGCTTCATCGGTGTCCTTCACATCTCCTCACTCTCGATCACTAGCTCAGAAGTCAGACTTCATATATAATCGGACATCGCTTGCAATTTTGCACGCACTCTCACATTCTTCATCGATCCACATGGTCGGCCTGGGGCGTGGACTCAGCCGAATCAGACGCCCAAATATCCCGATCCAACCTCCACCCGAATCCCAAGCAACGGACTTGCACCCAAGTCAGACTACCGAATCCCCAAATCCTCCTTTTATTATAGGGCCGAAATTCCGTGATGTTTCTCTCGAGAAGTTCCGTGCCACTTCCACACATGATCGGTCAGATACGTGGTCGCATCTCCGCCACCGAAGAGGCGAAGCCACGCCGCAAATGAGGCCTGGCCAGAACCTCATATTTGATGGGATTGTTGGCCAGAAGTAAGGTACCGTGGCATTTCACATTCGTTTCGTTGCTGTTCTCCACGTCACTCGTTTTCGTACACTTCCCACGCTCGTTACCGTCACAACTTCACAATTGCACTTCTACTACTCATTCATTCCATACATCTACTATCCCAACCACATCCAGACACCGTGCCATGAGACTCACCAGCTCTCCCCTCCTCCCACTTGCCCTGCTCCTTGGCCTCGCATCCGCGATTCCAGTCCCTATGCCCGAGGCAGCAGCTGGTATACCAGCCGCATGTCGATTCAAGAACGCAAAATGCACGTGGCCGTTCGGGTGAGTCGTATTTGTTACTTCTTTCAAAGAATCAAACACGGGGAAGGATTGAAGAGAAAAGAAAGACAAAACTAACAGCGCATATGGCAGGTACGAAGAAGCCCGCTAGCGAAACCGTCGATCGACCAACCTGCGGATTCAACTGCAATACAGAAGGGGTGGTGAAAGACGTAATGAGTAGAGTAGAGTAGAGTAGAGTAGAGTAGAGCTGATATGCAGATCGGCGCACCGTTCGTAGTTCCGCCTTCAACATTATAATACAAACCCCTCATACACCGAACTTCTCAACTGCCCTTACCACTATGCCATACGGTTTGCCCACCTATGCGCATGAAGAATATTATTGTAGCAGCTGATATATGTGTTGAGCCCCGAGGCCCCGTCGACGTCTCAGAATCAATGCGATGACGTCATCCCTCGTTCGCAACACCACACCCCACCTCCCGAACTCGACGTCTTAGGTATTCCGACCACCACCACACCATCACGCTTCAGCATCTCCAACCTCTTGTACCCACCCAGATAACATCCGAGAGCCGTACCCATATTTAAGGGCCGTGCACGAACAGCCGCGCACATGCCGCACCCATCGGCTTCGTGGACACTTCAATGTATCAAAGCTCGATCCACAAAACCCGAAGACTAATCTCCAGATCGATCATGGAGTCTCGTTTTTGATGCCCAGATGCTTCTCCTTTGTGTAGCTTTTCATAATTCAATAGCACCAACGAAGCTGATAATCTAAGGCGGTGTGGACAGTGAACAAAGCCCATCCACTTCGACAAAGCACAAAACCCGAAGCCACATTACCAAGGTAATCTAGACACCTAATCTCCTTTGTCCTGAGCACGTCTGGGCATTGTTGCATCGAGAATTGGGTTGGTTCCGGAGGACAGCGCAAATGACAGGTGGAGCACGCGTACTGCGGCGAAGCTATTTTCGATCTCAGGATGGATGTGAAGCTTCTCAGGGCCCAACTCAGGCGCCGTCAGAAAGCAAGGACGAAATTATGATTAAAAGTATCTACGGGTATTGGTATGAATATAAGCATTAGAAATCAACAGTACGAGCGATCTAACATGCCCAACGAGTCTCTCACGACTCTATCCCACAAACGTCGAGCAATGCATCCCTATGTCCAAACACCGCGCCATGCATCCAAAAACATCACCAAATCCCCAACATTACAATAACCTCATGCACACCCCTCAAAAACTAAACAACCCACTCCTCTTCTTCCCCAACGGATACACCAACAACGCCGCCAAAAACAACCCCACCGTAATCCCAATCGCTACCTGAATAACCGAAAACCCCACATTCAACGCCACCCTATTCACACTCGAGCTCGTATCGTTCGCCGTGACCGTCGTGATACCCGTCATGTTCCTGGTAATCTGGTCAGCGGACGTGATGCCACTAACAAGCGAACCAGAAACGCTGAGGCCTGACGGGACTTGGACGAAGATGGCTGGCAGCATAGCCGCGGCCGCGAGCCCATAGCCTATTTTTCGCGTGTACGGGATGTAGGGCTCTGGGGTGCTGGTGGAACTGGAGTGGTGGTCTTTTGAGGCCCAAGTGTACTTTGAGGTCGAGCCGTGGTGGCCGCGATACCAGCGTTTTCGGAGCTTCAGGAAGCGCGGGCGGAGGTGTGACTCCCAGATATCGAGACTCCAGTTTTCGACGTGGCGGCCGAAGCGGGCGTGGAGGTTTGCAGTGACGCCAATGGCAAGGGCACCGAGAGTATTGCTGACTTGGGCGTTTCCGCGGAAGTACTGGGAGCTGTGAAAGTTGACCACGTACCCGATGAGGGCGATGGTCAGCATGACCGGCACCTGCTTCCACTTGGCTTGGTTTATGATGATCAAACATAGGGAGAAGGCGAGGACGAATAGATAGTACCAGTTCGACGACATTGGATCCTTGCAGTGCGTCGAAGATGTGGCATCCTTGTACATCATGCCGAAAAGAACTGTGCCGATCGTGATACCGAACCCCAGAAATAAGGAGTAGATAATGGCGTAGACCATACGGACTGATCCGGCGACGATGTGCCGTGATTGGAGCTCCAGACTGGCGGAAAGCACCGTGAATCCAGGGAGAATCAGCGCAATACTGGATTGTGCCATTGCGCTGAAACAAAATATTTCTTTGCCATCCCGCCTGATAGAACCCAGACCTCGAGCGATGAAAGAAGTAATGACTGCTGCGCTGATCTCAAAAACGTTTGCGATCAACTCATTTTGCGGTGCGACGATGAGTTGCAGCCAACCCAGGATGGATCCGAGAATAAAACAGAAAGGGAGATCAATAGCTCGTGCTTCGAAAGCGAAGGGTCCAACGCTGGCGGATGCGAGCCCGTACATCAAGACCCTAAACCAGGGTCCAAATTTGGTTTTGCGGCCCATTATGGCCTCAAGACGTGGAGTTGCTTCTTCGACTCCGATTCTATCGTGGACGACATCCTTGTAAATCTCGTGGACGTCGCGTAGTTTCCCCAGGTCAATTCCTTGGTTTGTCCGGACAAGCTTAACCTCCGTGGTGTGAACAGAGGAGTCGTCGAATGAGACAATCATGCATCCGGGAATATACAAGAATTGGGCCTCGATCTCCAGGACTCTAGATGACATATTCATGTACTCTTCCAGTCGATGCGTAGGGGCGCCGTACATCATCAGGGCTTTGCAGAGTTTGCGAAGGTAGTTTTGGCGGGCTAACGTTCCAGCAAGATGGATCTTAATCTTGATATTTTCATCACGGGCAGATTTGCTCAGCTTACTGAATGCAGAGGCAATTGAAGTGTTAGATTTGTTCCGCTTGCCCATGTTAGGGCGGCTCTTCTTCAACTTCTCGCCCATTTCATGAGAGAAGTTCTCCTGTCCCTGGGCGGCAAGCATCGATGACGATTCAATAAGCTTCGATACCGATGCTGTGGAGCCATTAGTACTCCTGTTGTACCAATGTTTCCTGTGTTCACGAGGATGGACTGGGGTGGATGATCCGGATGTGGGAGGGGATGAGGCTGGAGTGTTTGCGGCAGTCGACGCGCTACTGAATGTAAAGCTACCTGAGCTGGGATTCTTCCCGTGGCCTGTGACTTTCATGTTCCGGCTATGGGGTGGAGCAGCCTGAGCGGAGGCTTTTAGCAGAGTACCCAGAACACCTGTTCGAAACTTGGCTGGTCGTGGGACGTGTTCATCCTCCATTTCCATCTCGTTGATTGGTGTGATCTGCCCGGAGTGGAGCGGGGTGGCTTGTGAGTGGTAAAAGTCCTCTGGTCGTATTGCGGACGCCTGACGTAGGGTATGTTCTCTCAGAAGTACGTCTGCCTGGTCTAGGAACTCCCTTTTGGTAGCGGACTCTGAAAACTCTTCGTCATCTGTTGTATCACCAGGGGCTTCTGCACCAGTCTTCCGTAATGCGATCAACTCCGTCGGTGGCGTAGACATTAGTCGGTCGTTGGAGTTGCGACGGGATCCGGGCGCGGAGACAGAGTAAGCCCCGACCCTTATCGCAAGCCGATTTGCCCTCTGCTGGGCCTCGATACCAGATCTTCGCTTTTCCTCATTCTCTTCCGGTGGTTCTCCAAGATAGAATTTCGGGGGAGTTTGATTTCTTCGAATGGCAGGGCGTGGTTTCGGGATGTAAGGCTCCCCGAATGCCTTGTGTATCTCTTGGGATAGTTTCTCGTGAGAAGCGTCGCGCGGAATGATGGGATCCGGTGTATTATGCCCACCAGTGCCAGTGCTGGGGGCTTGTAAAGGGGACAGGGACGAGGACAGTGGCGTATCATCCGAAGGGGCTGTCTCGGATGTGAAGCCAACTCGCTTCTTGCCGTGGGACATTGATTCGGTTGAATGGCTATGCGAGTGAGAGGAAGAGGGCCGAGATGGCGACAGGTAGTCTGGGGAGTCCATGGCTATGTACTGGCGTACGGCACCTCTGGTTGTAGTACTAGGGCTTGGCAGGAGATCGTGATTCCCTGTGTTCGTGCAGTTTCGAATGGCCGTAGCCTCTGCTGGAACACTAAAAGTCAAGGCACAAGTGGGTTACGGGTATGGTCTCGGCAATGAATAACCTGATGATACGGGAATGGGGCGGTGGTATTTGGCGCGAGTGCTTAATCGCGATTGTAACAGCAGTGACGGCGCAAGACTGCAGATGCTGGTGGTAGTAATGGGTGGTCGTCAAGAGATAAGACCCTGAGGACAAAAATGCTTCGAGTGGGATGACCGTAGGTCAGGGCGGAAGGAGATGGAAATGTTCGCAAATGGACCAAGGTACATGGTCGTAAAACGAAAACTGGATATGCAGTCTGGTGGGGGCAAAGGACCCATTCTTCTGTTTGAGAATACAATGTTGGAGGGGCGAGAACGTTCGATATGATCCTTAGCAAGAGAAAGGGCCGCCGACCAGTCACCGCACAAAGCGCGGGTGTACATCGGAGCAGAACAGGGAAGGAAAATTCATACTTCACGCAGAATCAGCCAAACCTTGGTTCGGGACGAAAGTGGCGTATGCGGCAGCGGCAGTGGCTGGCTAAGGTCTCAGCAACCTCGCAGAGCCTCCTTGAGATGGCGACATGACCGCTGCTCGATTAATTTACCTGCAATGGTTGGGCGCTGGTACTGAGCGCAGACGCTGGCCATCGGTGGCTCCGTCGCACGAAGACATCAAAGAGGTAATCCGAGATAGCAATGAGTGGGTATATATGGGCCCTCGATACCCAAAGCTTGCGCGGCCAATAGTTGGTGCCCTCTAAGCATCGTGGGTTCTGTGATAAGAAGGGTGATCAGAAGTAGCGCGACAGAGGAGACGAGCTCGAGCGATGCGCCGCTTGTTCACGGAAGCGCAATGCATGTGAGTCAGGGTCGGACGGCGCGAGGAGAGACCCAATGCAGGCAATTGTGAGAGCGCTGGATCGGCGAATATATGGCGTTGATTACAGTCACATTGAAGAAGGCCGAGAGAAGCTGATGTCGTGGTCGTGGTTGGGCATGGAACGTGTTGGAAGGCACGAAGGAAAAGCTTGGTTGATGTCTTCGGCGCCAAGGCCGAGCGCACAGCATCGGCTCCGACCCAGCCAGCTATCTCTCAACAGAACGGGAACAGCTGAAGAGAGGCTATTTCTGTGGCCCTGCTGCTCAGTTCCAAATTTAGAGGACAGGTCAAGACCAGAGCCCTACGCTTCTCGTGATTGCCTGGACTGCCGTCTCTGCACAGGTTCGCTTGCGTTGCCGGTTGTGGAGTCTTCCAAGTCCACGATTCTGGCTGACGCCTCCCGAAAGACACGGCGACATGGAGAGTCGACGACTACGCTCAGCTTCCATCCAAAGCGCCTCCGCAACGTGGAATCCTCATCGCGCTCCACTTCCATCTCTCCGCAGCGCTGCAACATTGTGGATGACGAGGACCTGACTAGCCGCATCACATGACCGTCCTTGGCAGCCTCGGCTGACATTGCCAGAACATGGATGTGGGGCATCTTCATCCCCAGGGCGTCTGGCTGTCCATTCTTCCCCGCACTGGAGAAGAGCGGAATGTGCAGGGCCATGGAGGAGACATCCCGCTGCATGCTCCGCTCCCGCGTCGTCTGCCCCACCTGGCATAGACTTGCTCTGCTTATAAGGGCAAATAGATTGAAGACACTGACCTCATAGCACTAAGACCAAGCCCAGAAGAACAACCGCCATGCCAAAGATCAATCATGTACGACATGCCAAAGCGCCTTCCTCGAGGCCTTGCTGACGAGAACAGGTCGTCATCTCGGGTGCCGGTCCCTCGGGTCTTCTCCTGGGCATCCTTCTGGCGCGCCAAAAGATCAAAGTCACCATCCTCGACGCCGACACCAAGATCAACGGCAATCCTCGCGCTGCCCACTACGCGCCCTCTGCCGTATACGATTTCTACCGCGCCGGCATTATAGACGATGTGCGCAAAGAAGGCTTCACGCCCAGAGGAGTATGTTGGCGGTATCAGGACACAACGTTCATAGCAGGCATGGGCCGCGAGCCCGCCGAGGATCAATATGCGATGGTCGTGCTGCCTCTAGATCGTCTGGGCCCACTCTTGGTGCGCCACTTTGAGAGCTACGAGGGTACCAAGATCCTGTGGAAGCACAAGGTCGTGGACGTGGAGCAGGACGACAAAGAAGCAAGAGCGGTTGTGGAGACTCCCGAGGGTCAGAAGAAGATCGGCGGAGATTATCTTGTCGGCGCAGATGGAGCCACGAGTGGCGTTCGCAAGGCTTTGTTTGGCAAGGACTACCCCGGAGAGACGCTCGAGCAGCAGATCGTGGCCACCAATGTAGGTTTGCATTCTGGAATTGCTGGCGCTGGTGTTGACGTTCCAGGTCTATCTGCCCTTTGACGAGAGGTTCAACTACTGGGACTCCAACTTCATTGTCCACCCCAAGGACTGGTACATGGCCGCCAAGATAACAACTGACGGGCTTTGGCGCGTCACTTATGGCGACGACGCAGGCATCTCCGCAGAGGAGCTTGTCAAGCGCCAACCGCTGCGATATGAGCAGATCCTTCCAGGACACCCAAAACCCGACGAGTACAAATTGATATCAATGAGCCCATACAAACTTCAGCAGCGGTGTGCGCCTAGCTTCCGAGTTGGAAAGGTCGTGCTCGTGGCAGATGCAGCGCATCTCTGCAATCCATTGTAAGTGACCACACCTCCCACTCAACAATTCCCATACTAAGCATCTCCAGCGGCGGTCTCGGTCTCACAGGCGGTTTCGCCGACGTTGGCTCCCTGTACGACTGTTTCCTGGGCATCCATGAAGACCAGCTCGATGAAGACATCCTCGACAAGTACAGCGAAGTGCGCATCAAGATCTGGAAAGACATGATCGATCCGATGTCCCGCGCCAACTTCCACCGTCTATGGGACCCAACTATGGATAAAGACCGCGAGGAGTTCTGGAAGATGTGCGAGCAGGCGAGTGACGATCCCGTGTGGGGGAAGTCAGTCTCGGACTCGATTCATCAGGTAAGACATGATTTTACGCAGTATTATAAGAATAAGCCGGTTGCGTTGAATGGCGCGCAGGCGTAAGTTGTACTGGGTATGTTGTCTAGATGTAGTCTGATATCCTTGGAGTGTTGAATGTACAATCTATTTCTTAACTCATATCATCCACTTAACCTTAGCCTTACGTCGACGAAATCCCTTCTACATTGCCTCCAATGTCTTTCTACAGCATGAGGTACCTGGTAGTGATACGGTAGGTGCGTTCTTGTAGATCATATATTAGCCGGGTTAAAGAGTCTCGGCAATCCCGTCCGTTCCACTACCCAATCCCCCATGCCGTAGTCATTCCTAGTGATTTGCACAAGGCTACTGTCGATTCCACAGCGCATCCAATCCCACGCCTTCTGTGCCTGGGGAACGTATGTGGTCCGAGCTTGGATGCCCCACCTGCAGGTGGACCTACACTTTCCTCGATGTGCCAGTGCGTGGGTTTTTACCCCACTTGGGGAACGTGAGAGGCACAATTGGTTTTGCCAGTAGATCGTTGCATCATCCTGACTATGTGCTATGATAGCCAAGCCGTTCGAGGGTGTATGACACCTGAGAGAAGAGAATCAAACTCGCAGGTCCGTTCTAATACTATTTCTTGATGTCTATGCTGAACACCTACTTGCTCCAGATACGCTGTATTAGTGAGTCTAGCAACTAGCTTCTTGGAGGCGGGAGGAACACTAGCAGAGGATGATTAGAATGAGTGGCATTGTTGAAAGAGCGAGTGCTCTTTTAGGGGCTAGCAGGGGAAGGGACCTGTTGTGAGCTGATATCAACTAAATGGGTGAATACAGGGTTACCGGGATTCACGTCAAAGAGAAGAGCTACATTGCTAACATCACAGGCGATCGTTAGCAGAGAGTATGATCCTGTTTCTCCTCGTATCACTTTAGCAGAAGTTCAAGTAGATAATGGCTATTCTATTCATACAGCTATATGAATGAGGAGGGGCTAAGGGAGTCGTGAGACTATTCCCACATCCCTCCCACATCTTGGTTCCTCCACACGGAACGAATACATGTAAAGCTAAGCGCTATCGCTTATTAACGATGTTTTGGTCCACACATCACCCATCTATCGGCAAACCTGAAGATTTACACCTGGCGCAGACAGAACTGGGTAGCATGGCTCCGTGATGCCTTGTCATATCCCTTGCTAAGGCAATTCGAGCACTGGACACGCTCCCGGCATTTCTCCCGCACGTGGCGCTCGTCCCCACACCGAGTGCAGTAGATAGCGATGCCAAACTCGCACACTGAGCTCGTCTGGCTATGGAGTTCAACGGCTTCTACAACCTCGCTCACAGACTGACGGGGATCCTCTTGGTACTGGAATTCCGGCCGGAGAACAACCAAGATCGCCGCGATAATGGTATACGCGGTATCGTTCCCAGCCGTATGCTGGTCCCTAGCCGAAAAGCCCAGGCTCCCACAAAGATTCCGCAGACCGATCTGATTCCCCGGCCGCCCGCTCCAGATCCCAGCCTCTTTCGCAAGGTCCTGCGTATCGATAGTCTTGACAATGGTCCCTAATTGGTGGGCTGAAAATCCGATCGAGTTCCAGAGCATATCGAGGTCATTTCCGATTGCGTGGCCGAGGAACACGACGGGACATGGTCCACGTCCAGGGTCAGCTGGATCGATGGCCCACTGGAAGGACTCGGTGAGCATCTGCTTTGCCTCCTGTGCAGTGACGAAGCGTGTGGTGCCGAAGCGGTTTGATTCAGGGTCGCCAGGGCAGAATTTGCGGTTTACGGCGTGGGCGTTCTCCTTGAGGCGGAAATGGTAGAAGTAGATATTCTTCAGGATATTCTCCGCGTGACATCCAATGCTACCGGCCAAGGCCAGCAGGTCTCGGGAATGCAATGAGGCAAGGCCGATCTCGGTGAGCATTGAATGGTCGTGCTCGTAGGATTCGCAGTCGATGGCGTTCACAATCATGTGGTCTGCCAGGGCCGGTGCGTTGGGGATTTTCTGAACGCCCAGAATGTGTCGCAGGACAGCGGTCTGGGATTGGCCGCTGAGAAAGCTTCGTAGCTCCGCGATCGAGCCAGGGGCGAACGTAGGTGGTGGGGTCGGCGACTGGCTGCCACCAGAGATAGGACCTGTTAAGGGGCTGTATTGAGCCATGGCGATATGGTTCCTTGAATATCTCGAGGGAGAGAAGAGTTGCTGGTTGATGCAAGTATTGCGTGCGTTGGATAGGTTGTCCGTTGCGACAAGAGTCGAGAGTGATAGAGAGTATAAGATTTCAGAAGCAGAGTGAGATTATATAGCCGTAGCAGCTAAGAATTTTCCAAGATGTGAATCTGTCTCCAGTATTGTGAACGGAAACATCACCCACATTGTGAGTTAGCTTTCCAGGGATTCCATAGCGCAGACTATGAATATATTGGCAGTGATGTGTTGCAATGCTCATTGTGCGCTGCACAACGCTAGACAGAGATTGCTTTTGGTTGAGCCTATGAATCGGGGTAATCGACTGTGAAGCTTTCCTGAATTGATGTTATATGCGACGGGAAAACTTTCCCTCGAAAGTGAGTCGTTGGAACGATAAGCAACTCATCCATGGTTCGCAGTCATCGCTACCACTTTTATAAAGGCTAAGACAGGCGTCTGTCAAGCAGATTGCGTGGGTGCAAGCAGTTTACCAATCTTACAAGTAAGCTTGAGGTTTGTTAAGCTGCTGAGACCTACACGGGTTTGCACAACCAGATTGCACAACAAGTGGCAAGGTTCTGAACAAAGGTCTGCGTCAAAATCATATAGAAGAGGAAATGTAACGGATGGTAGCATCCGTCAGAATCTACTTACATGTGGTTTGACAAGTTCACAGCAGTGGCGGGCTTGGGTTGATACGTCGGGAATAAGTCTATGCCCATGGCGAACGGAGCATCCCATGAGGCTGAGCAGGCGCCGTGAGTCCTCGAAGAACTCTGCAGGTACGTCCAGCATTCAGAAGGCCGTCGTTGCTCTGCGTGGCCAATGCTGCCACAATAACGATTTTAAGCTCGGCAGCTAGATTAAGGAGTGAAGGCATTGCGATGATGCTGGGGTGAAATTGGGCGGGAGGTCACAGTTGGAATCGCTTGCCCAGTGGCCAATGAGCAGAACGCTAAGAGATTTTGCGCTAAGCCTAACCTGGGCTTGTAGCTCTCGCTGAAAGTGAATGGATAATCGTGATTGCCACTCTAGTAAACATGTATACCTTCCGTCCTCCATGATATATTTTTCACGTAGCTTACTTTCAATATTCATTCTTAGCCTCAATTCTGCAAGCAAATGCAGCCAATCTGGAGCCACATGCCATGTGCAGGACGGCGGTTTTCACTATGTGGATTTAAATCTAAACTGAGGTTTAATAACATTCCCATCACTTTCTTTAATACTCGTCCTTAAAGCTTCCTCGCCTCTAAGTAGATCCAACTTCGGATTTGAGAATCATTCAGATGCTTGAGGAATCCCTCAAACAATATTCGGCAAACGATTGCATGCAACGCGTCCAACCGAACGTAGACCGTAACGTATTACCCAATTGGGCACCGTAACGTCTCAGACCTCTCCAGGCTACGTACGGTAGAGTTACTTTTCACTATAGCTCTACTTTTCAACGTTTCGGGTCAGATTACGGCGTAACGGCTTAT
Source organism: Clohesyomyces aquaticus (assembly GCA_002105025.1). NCBI lineage: Eukaryota > Fungi > Ascomycota > Dothideomycetes > Pleosporales > Lindgomycetaceae > Clohesyomyces > Clohesyomyces aquaticus. The sequence continues at coordinate 25,121 of MCFA01000077.1, read as the reverse complement.
TTTAGCTACCCAGCAGCCAGAATTAGTAGAGCTCTAGCCAACCTTAGCAGCCAAGCTTTGGAAAGTACTACTGTACGTAGCTACGCCGTAACTACGGCTCAGATATTCACTACGTACTTACGGTCACGTGAGCGTAGCCAAGCCGTATATTACTGACAGCAGTACGTTCGGTTGGACGCGTTGATTGCATGTTCGCATTCGAATCTAGGGAATGGATCCCCAAGCATGGAATGTAAGAGAAAGATTCTAGAGAGTTCCATCATGCTTTCAGTGACCTTTATGTAAGGCGTCCCTGCGGTAACATACCTTTCGTTGTCCAGAAACGGCCCGAACTTTCACTTCAACGTTGAAAAGATTCTAGTCACTGCATGAGAAGATCCTCTTGCCAGTGACTTAGATACCGACGTTTGTCCAAGTCGGCTATTATATCAATCCAACGCAGGTACCCGAATGAACGAGAGAAACGTCAAAGCTTGTCAAAGCCTACCCACTTCCAATCTCAACCAACTCATTGAGCCCGCCTACTTACCATACCAGCTACTCATACGTTCATTTATCACGTTTCAAGTTGAACTTATCCCGGCGCTATTTCAAGAGAACCCCGTCGAATCATCGAGTCAATGAAAATCGGCGGCGAAACCATGCCTGTCCCAAAGGTTACACCCTCACCCAAGGATGCCGCATCTTTGCGCGCGAAGTTTTCTAGTATGACTCACCTCGAACTCTTCACCCACCTAATATGCAGACCTTCATCCAACATTCTCATTGTGTCGTTGGACACCACGATGTACGAGCTACAGCCCCAACGCATCACAGAATTTGGCATGACGCTTTAATAGACCAATGACATCTGTGAATCCTCCATCCGCGGATATACGGAAATTGTTGTAAACGCAAAGCATCCGACGCATTTCCGCGTCTGCGAGTACGGACATCTTCTCAACCAGCGATACGTTCATCATCGGCCGGATGATTTCCAGTACGGGAAGACGAAGTGGGTTACCCAAAAACAGGCCCCGAACGTGCTACGGGAGGTTCTCTATCGGAAGATCAACCCCAGCTTTCCAAATACGAAAGCTCCAAACGGACCAATCGTGGTTCTTGGACACAAAATTAGCACAACCATACGGAACCTCAAAGAGAATTATCAGTTCAACCTAAGGGAAATGCCACATATAGTCGCTGTTCTTGACACCCAAAGTATGGCACGCACAGCTGGGAAAGCCGGAACCTCTGAAATCAGTCCACGAAAGCTGGCTTGGGCAATGGGTCACATGGAAGTTGACTGCACCAATGCGGGGAACAATGCTGCACAGGGCTTTCAACAGAAAGTATTACGATTTGATTGAAACAATTTGTCTAGCTCACGTCTCCGTTCTATAGTACTCCCTCCCTGTTCAACAGACGCTAAGGAGACTTACGGTTACACAAACGTTACGATTAAATCTCTCCAACTTCTTAACTTTTTACTAAAAGTTATAACGTAACGGTTGAACTTAGAGTAGCAGGAAGCTCTCTAGGGGTCTCTCGTAGTGCCTTCTTGCGTATGAGGTTAGCTAGAGTATTAAGCTTACTAAAAACAGCCCTATAACAAAGCTAATTCTTCTATAATTAGAGCGCCTTAATTATTGCCCTAGAGAGGCAGTTCCTATTAAAAGTAACAGTCCTTCTGCCTCTAGAGAACGCTCTCTCGCAGTCGCAGCTAGTGCTTAGTATAGAGAGGAAATTAAAGGTAATTTTATATAGTATAGGGTAGGTCCTTAACCCTACCTTACGCTACTAGGTAAGAGGGTCTCCCTATAAAGGACTGTTCTACTATGCCTCTTATAAGTTGTTAAATATACTATTACAGTATGGCTAGAGCTCTGTCGTCTTCTTCGCGCCCTTATAGGTCCTCCTACTAGTAAGAAAAGTAGAGTTAAGGCTTAGAGTTTGTTTGTATTATATATTATAGGGGCATAAAGTAGCAGGCTGCTTTTGTTAAGAGATCTCCTTAGGCTCTAGCTCCTCCTCTTCCTCTACGTCTACGTAGCGCTAAAAGATCTCTTTTACAGAGGACTCTGCCTTTTTATGCTAGTGGGAGTGTTAGCGCTAATGGTCCTTAAACTAATAGAGATAGAGTCTAAGTAAAGGATAGTTATAACTACGTAGTGTCACGAGAGGCTATCGGATTGTATTAGGATAGCTAAGATAGCTGTCGCGGAAGGATTCAATTCAGTCTCTTGTGTGATATTCTATCGTACAAGACGTTGCGTGAGGAGCTTAATTGGAGGTCCTTCGCAAATCAATACATACTTGGGGGGGCTGGCCCATGCTTAGCTAGCCTGATCAGGGTTCGGTCGTCGTCTGGTCAACATACGAGACTGGCCTCTGCGCCAGGTTTGGCTCAAGGTGGTCTCCAAGCGTCGTTCGCTGCAACTTGTTGCAGCTTGCCGTAACTCGCTGCAAGCTGTTGTAACTTTTGCTCTAGTTCGCTCTGAGCGTCATTTGGAGGATACTGTGCGAGTACAGTATACTGCCTCCTGTCACACTGTGACACGTAGTATAAGACTAGCAGCTTAATAATATACTTCTCCTAGTAAGTAAGAAGCTTTTTAAGGCTAAAGGCAACACTGTTTTTAAGGTAGGAGTTGTCCTCTAGCTTAAGTTTAACCTTTATGTAGAGCGGCTTAGTATATAAGAGTTATAAGTTAATAACAGTTATTTATAGTAAGCCCTGCTCTACGTTGCCTTTAATCCTCTTAGTTATCTTAATAATTTAGATAATAGGAATTAGATAAGGCAAGATAGAGATAGTAATTGAGGAGAGATCCCTTAGAAAAAACTATACCTTAGTTATAGCTAGTGGGCTTCGAAATCGGACTCTGCACCTCCACGTGGTGAAGCCTGGGAACCTGACTCTTACAGAGATCAGAGCCAGCGCAGAGACGTCGCGTTAATGGTGGTGCGGTAGGTAACGCTGCTCTATAGTGAGACAGTGTAGAGTTTTCACACTAGCGCCACTATAAACAACACCTATAACAGTTAGAAAAACAGTTCGTAAACTCTATTAACATAAAGGACTATCCTTAAGCACCTAACAGCAACAATATAACAACACAGCAAAACGCCTTATCCCCTACACCCTTGGGCAGACGAAACAGCAGCAGCTGTGCGACGGACAGACGCCGGCGACCCGAGCTTCGCATACCACTGGTACGGTGCCAGAGAGGCCAGGATAACGGCGGAGCTGCACACGGATGGACCCCGTATACCACTGGTGAGGCGCCAGAGGGGCCCAAAAACGTGCGACGGCGGCGACAGCGCGCAGATAGTCCCCACATACTACCAGTAAGGTGCCAGAGGGGTCATAACAAAACGCGCCGTCAACGCCTGCGAGGAGCGACAGCAGCGCTAGGGGCGAGGCGCGAGGGGGGAGGGGGAGCGTAGCGGACAACTATACAGGACAGGAGGCAGTACCTACACACAAGGGAGACATCACCAGTAGAGGCAAGCGTGACAGGGTGGGCGGTCAAGGCTAGAGGACAACAGCAACCTACTAGCGCAGGCGTCACGCCTGCGCTTGCCTAGGGACGCACATACGGCACATCAGCGAAAGGTGTTTTTCCCCCAGTACAGGCAAGCCTTCGGGAGCTGCTTCTACGACTAGCCAACAGGGGGTTTTTTGTTCACCTGGTGTAAATAGCAGCAATAGTCTACGTAGGCCTACAGGCTCGTATCAGACGGTAAACAAGAATTAATAATAATAATAATAATAATAATAATAGTTAGTTATAGCTAGTAATATAGAAAACTCTATTTGTTATACAGCATCAGCTAACAGTTACACTACAGGCAACTAACCACCCTTAGCTAAGCCCTCCCCCAAGCCCTCCCCCTCTCTCAACACTAAAAAAGTCTATACCAAACGTATTACGATTAAACTTTTCAACCTCACAATCGTAACGTACCGTTTGAGAGATCTGCTACTTTCTTACGTGTCACGTGACCGTAGTCAATCGAAACGTACCAAACGTATTACTTTCTGTTGAAATCCCTGATGCTGCAATCACAACGTTATGCGCGGGAATGCTGGCCCAGGACGCGAGACTAACAGAAGAGAAGTACCCTCTGATAGCAGCTCCAATAGCACAGGGCCCCGCTTACCTTCGGCCGCAAAAATCCCCCGACTATTCCAGACGAGGTTTGGGATGGCGGTGAGAAGGAAACAGGCGCAGCTGATTTAAAGGACGAGGAATACGAAGAGTCTGAACGCGATCCAGGCCCTCAAGAGCGAGGGCGCTCACCAACGATGCGCATTCTTGTGCATACTCAGGCTAATGACCTCGTGGCGGTGGATCCAGAACTTCTTCCACTCGAAGGCGACCGCATACGCAACTGGGAGAGTGCTAAGTACGCGAAACAACTTGCCCGGTGGAAGGAACCCTCCAAAGTGGGGCATTGCCATTTACTGTTCGAGGGCAATCGTATCAACGATCATGTGGAAGAAAGTTGTGATCCGAACACGAACACGGTCTCGTGCGCGAAGTGCAAGGCACATGGGCGCCCGGGAAGGATAGTGAACTCGCATCATACGCTGAGGTGCATGAAGTTTCATATTGGCTGAGTGGTCGTAATATGTCATGGAGTAGACGGAGAGGCAGCCAGTAGCGAAGAAGAATATATGAGTAGAACGAGACAAACAGTCGAAAGAGCACAAGCATGCATTCAGCATTCGATGTTATGGAATTCAGAACAGAATCTTCCTGCAAGCTTGGATTTCATTGTATGCTCCACATCTAATTCGTGTATCTGATTTTTTTGGGCTATGATCTACTTTTGCAGTTTTGTCCGACATGCTTCAGCAGGGGGAGATAAGAAATTAGGCGAACACTCTGTCGTCACCGTGCGGTCGAACATTGTGTTTCCGACTTTTTTTTTCCACCCGTTGTTCGTCGCAGGACTTCCATTGCGAAAGGGAAATCCCGCACGTCAAGACTACCTGTTGGCGACAAATTGATTGTGGTGAAAGACTTAGAGGCTTGCATAACAATCACCATCTTGAGTGCTGACAGAGACCTGATATGTCAGAGCAGGCTGGCTCTGAGGAAATGGAGGGAAAACTGCGTTTATTGTGAAGGAACGAGAGAAAGCTAACTAACTACATAAGTTACTCCTGGACCTGCCAAGGAGCTAACTATGAACAGTCTAGCCGTAACATGATATCGTGGTGGTAGTGCTTGGCACTCAGAATCTAAAGCTTGTTTCTAACTTGATTCCACTATCTAATTGTCTGAGATGACATCATTAAGACTGCTTGAAGCCCAACGATCACGCGAAGGCTAGTCATTCCTGCAGAATCACCCGATATCACCGTCATTGTCAATCTACAGAATGGAGTCTCGTGGTGGCTTCACGAGGCCTCAAACTGGCTAGTCTAGACTTCACTGTACTTTCACGATGCCGGATTGTCTCTCAGGAAACTTTCATGTAAAAAAGAGCCTCTGCTACGACCCACCCCTGCAGAGAAGCTCCCTCTTATATCCCGTACCAAACCACCAGGAACCACCATGGCGTAACATTACGCTCATTCCAAACGCTCAATCCCTTGGACAGTATCCAAATCGGAATTTCTGCGAAATCGAGGAGTTCCAGCCAATCCGAACCACGCCTTCTACAACGATCGATGCGCCTGTTGTGGAGATTCGTATGACGGCAATTCTACTCACCGGGCTGATCGAATTCTTCCCTGTCAATATGTCTTCGGCAAGTCTTGCATTGAGGAATGGGTACGTAGTAGTAAGAACTCGGATCGATGCATGTACTGTCGCACTCCGCTTTATCGGCCAGCCCTCAAAGCACTTCTTGCATATGCGATCAAGGCCATTTTCGAAACGTTGATCTCCCAGTGTGGAGAAATATGGACCTATCTATTTAGAAGCCTGAAGAATTCTAAACTCTCAAATTTAGAGCGAGTCTTCGTCATTCTATACTTCCGAAACCAATATGCCACATGGATTGCGCTGTTTCTGGAAGTCTACCCGCCCGAAACCATTCCCGAACTTCATGGAATGCTATTACGGCTTCCATTCATATTAGGTTGGCAATTTGACTGGCTGCAACACTATGTTCCGCATATTCCATATGTCACAACGCCTGGCTCTGTGGTTTCTAAGATTCTGTTAACTCATTGCACTTGGACACATCAATCCTGGGTTCCACCTTTCCTTAAGTTGTTTATCGGTATTTGTCTCGCCGCACATAACACCCCGACAAACTATCTGGAGCGCAAACCATGAGCCGGGCTTTCAGTTTTGCCGTTCTAGCTACCAGGTTGGCACCTTACATTCCGATCTGGAATGGGTTACATTGTTTCTGAGGAACAATTCCCTCTCCGTTACCACAATACAGAGTGCTATGAGAGGGCTGGAAGTCCGCATCCAGGGTGCTTTGGACATTACCCTAGCAGCATGTATAATCATCCGAGTTTGGAACAGGAACGCTTGAGGGAATCCAGAAACGTGGCAGAGGCCTCTATTGCTACCCGGGCTGACAAAGTTATTCACTTATTTCTCGTCCTAGTCAAGGAGAGCTGTAAGCCAACACCCTCATTGGCGTGGTGTACCCAGACATTATGAAAGAAACACGAGTAACAAATCATTCGTTATCTGGTGAGGCAGCTTAGGCATCTACCACATTGTACAATCGCGAAGACAGCTACGTGCAATGTGCATCAACAGTGTGTGGCTTTCATGTTACCTATATTATTGTAGCCAGGCCCGCTTCGTGGAATGTGTCAGCCATACAGGCATCAGAAACACAACATGTCTCGCAGACGCAGCAACTCTCTCTCCAATATAGAAAAAGCCTGTGCGACAAGCATGGGTCTCCGACCACACCAACGCTCCTATTGAATAGACCAACTGGGAGACTCCTCAAATTCCCGTCCCTTCGCTATTCTATGCGTCGATCGAATTATGAAAGAGCTCTTTGATGAAGCGGAAATCTTCTATGCGGGTCAACTCGAAAGCGCAATTATAGCCCTCTACCCCAGTCTTTTCTGGAAAAACCTGACCGAATACGTGATGGAGAAACACGTAGTTGTAAAACTCGTCGAAGAAATGGTAGAGGAACATGTAGCTGTAAAATCCTTCCGGTGGCGAAATGGTCTGAGGAGATTGACTGCGGTCTGCCCGGAAATTACTGAAATGCTCAGCCTGGAGGAGACCGTCCTGTACATGAGTAAGATAGTTGAGGCAACTGTCCGTGGCCATCTATTTGGCCATGGCGATGTTTTGGCTGCCCTTCAATCCGGTCATGGAATTCCCGAAGTCTTCCTGTGGACGGCTGGCTGGGCTCGCCTAACTGAGTCTATGAGACGGTACTTGAATGGTATTGATGGCCAATTCTTCGATTTCCAAAAGATTGCAAACTTTGGAAAGCAGGGAATTACTTGGGACATGAAAACTGGAACCTGCACCGGTAGTTTGAAGCCCCACATAGTTCCCATGGACACCTTTATTCCGCCCGGAACTCCACACTGGGATCTTGTCGACGTTTACGTCGAGGGTAGTCTAATCATGGATATCCCGACCGACAAATGTGTTGACTATATCCGTCATCGAGACATTACGGCCGAACCTGGGACAAACCTTCTGGAGACTGCGAGTTGTCGCCACATTTTCTGTGGTGAATGTCTTGTGCGCTGGGCAAATGAAGTGCTGGACACAACTCGCACTTTGCCCTCGTGTCCGAAATGTCGCCGGGACCTGATCCCTTACGATTCGTCGTGGGTGAAAATTTATCTCAACCCGGAAAGAACGAAGCGGTTTGGCTCTACTTGGGCACAAATTGAGAAATTTTTCCACGCCGGGCCAGCGCATCGATACTATCAGCTTGATAGAGGATGGGAGGAGGATGAACTTGCTGCATGTGTGCAATTTTATATAGATATTGAATGGTGAATAGGGGAAGGCCTTGATATTAAAAACGACTTTGAGCTATTATGACTGTAGAATAGGTGAAGCTTGTATGCTCCAGGAACACTCTTTGCCATAAAATTATCACAGATGCAGAGTAACATTAATGTACATGTGCGAGCACAACAGCTTGATTGAGAACCACTATCATACGAACAAAAGGTTATCTTTGAGAATGAGTGTAGATTACTTGAATGTTTTCATCTTCTGGCTGGGACCAAAGCGCGATGAAACGCGATATCTAGCCCAAAAAATCATGGTCTTGACCCAACTTTCAGCTTCAAGTTCTACCGAGATCATTTTGACATATTGGTCACAATCTAGGCCTCCCGTGTTGAAATTTCCACCACATGCGCTCCCGCAGGTCAAAATAGAGAATGACCAAGAGGGTCGCACCTACAGCAATGCATGTATGGAGCCCAATGTTACCCGTCAGTGGCACGACGGTGGACTCATGATGATGTCTGAGGTTGGAGTGATTCATTTTGAACTAGATAGAGTTGCTGGGAGATTCCGCGCTGTAGCCAGCTCTCACCTCGCCCGGAATGAATATTGCGCGAGGATGAATCATTGTGAAGGGCAATGCGAGTCTACCAGAATACACGAGCACTCCTAAGAATTTTGGAAGTCTATTGGTCACAGACTACTACGTTTCAAATTGAATCTAGCAAGTTCGAAGGGCAAATATCGAACTGGAAACAGAAAGGACCCTGCGAATTGAAGGGGACACATCCTTCTCCCCGCTGCGCAATTATTTTCCGTACAATGTACCCCGGTCAGATGCCTTTTGCTAAGCTAACATAATGATTGGTGTCTCTGAAACGATGACAGGTGACTTTGCAAAGCCCACGGTATATTTATCGCGCCATTTTCTCGTGTGAGTTGATACTGGTATTCATGGAGGAGATAATTTTGTCACCTAAAGCTGGCCGTCTTGATCCACGTATACATAAAGAAATCGGCTCTTTCAACGTCTCATTGAGCATGGCAAAGGGTGATGCTACGGATCAGGAGTGTGATAATCTACCATAGCCAGCGTATCACTCAAAGAATTCACAGTCGGAATAATCGTTCAGTTCCCTGATTTCAAAACAAACGTTGTGTACGGTTCGGATAATTAGAGCATTAAATCAACGTGAGTGGCTGTGTGAAGGTCTTATTCGAGCTTAGATAACCCAGAGAAATGCGGTCGGGATAGGCCCCATGTATGCCCCGTGAAGAGCCTTAGACGTACCCTGGTGGTCCATCACGATACTTGCGTCAATGGTTCATGGCGATCAGAGTCGGGTAAATAGAATGGGCCTTGCAAATCAGCAACCACATAGCTGGGATCCATTCAACTATTCCGCGCAGTTGGAACTCAGCGCATGAGTCCGTTTTCAATATCCGGCTGCAGCTTGCGCCACAACCTTGCGGACAGCCCAAGTATTCAACTATTTAGTGGCGTCATTATTGGAGCATTCCTGGAGGATTGTCAATGGGAGGCCTTGCATGAAAGGGAGCTTTGTGTATGGTCTGCACGTAGTCCGAAGATGTCAGAGCGTTATCGGCATCATCCGGGGGCGAGAATGTTCCATTAGTTGGAACTCAATAAAACCTTGGAAAGAAGCATGAATCAGTAGTGGGATTAAGAATCCACGATTGTTGCCTCCTGCTTGGTCACAATATTATTGCATGGACAAACTCCCGAGATGCATGCTAGGGAACTGTATTGATGCCGATCAAACCTACCCAGGTCTAGCGCCGGGCTCCACCTGCAGGGCGAAGGAAGTAACAGTCACGTGATGCACACACTGCTTCGGACCCGAAACTCTCTGCATGATTTCGTCGCAAACGAACCAACAAAGATCTCACACCCAGAAAGGTGAAAACTCATCCCACCCCTCAGCGCCAACTCCCAGGCCAAAACACACGGCCGCCCAAGCTTTGGCCTGAGCTTTGCTCTGATTGGTTGAAGTCAGCCATCAGTCATCCGGCCCGTGCGACGTCTCGGACACCGAAGCAAATCACATCTGGCAATCACATCTGGCTTGCAAATCCTTGCGTGTCGTACTTCGTTCTCCGATAGTAGGGCTTATGTGCACGGTTGAGCAATGTTCGCGGAATGGAGGCAGTTAGAGCAGCTGATGGAGTGAATCGATTGCCTAGAGTACTTCCCTGAATTGGACATCTGTGAAGAATTACGACGCATGAAAATTATACCAGCGCTGAGAGAGGAGCGTAGAGGCTTGCGATTAGTATGCATATACCACCAGAAATGGCCAAGTAAGATAGTTAAGCTTTCATGTGACGAGAGACCTTGGTGTGTGAATTGGTAAGCACCATCTTATCGAATGGAGATGGCCTACCTAGGAAGTTGGTGCTGGGTCTTTGTCTACCTCCAGCAGACCTGCGAATTATGGTTATCAAATATTGAGATCCATTCATCGTCTAAGTTTCGTAGTCTATCGTGATGGAAAAGAAAATTAAGCTACTTCTCCGGCGGTGGCGGGTATCTTCTCCAATAATCCTCCTCGTACAACTTCCCCGCTTCCGGAACCGATATAACCTTCTCTCGACTAAATACGTACTCCGACCTGGGTCGTCTTGATTTGGAAGGGCTGCTACTGCTGCTGCTGGATCCATGATCGCTGGTATCTGTATCCCAGTCTACCATGGGAAGAACCCCAACTTGGCTGAGTGTTTTCGGCGGAACCGTTGGAAGTCCCTTTGGAGAAGCAGGCGTCCCTGGCCGCGAGCGTGGTATGTCGACGCTACGGTTGAAGCAATTCTCAGGAGGATGATTACCAACGATAGGTGTAGCAACGTTCGCAGGAAATCGGTTGAAGTGCTGGGAGTTGAGATGTGCGGAGGATCTGTCGAGGCCATAGGTTGCCAGCGGCGCGCAATAGCTCTCTTCCCGCATCGGTGTAGTGGATGATGATGAATAGGTGGAGTTCAGTTTGAAATCCCTCCTTCGGAAATATTCTCTAATGTTTGTGTTTTTGTGACACTCAAACACAACATGTTCGGGCGTCGTTTTGCCACAAAGAACACCAAGAATGAATGGATGAAGATATGGCAAGCATGCAGTGATGATGGAAAGATTCTGTGCAATCTGAATGCACAAAGCGGTACGCCAGTAGGTGTATGTAAAGTCGGACGATCCAATGTACCGATTAAAGAATACAAGCTGGGTAATGACGATGGCCACAATGCTGCAGATGGGTGAGAAGAATAAGATATCAGGCCAAGGGCTGGGTCATACCTTAATCTTGCAAGAAACACAGCTGAAACGGACACACTCCTCCCAGCAGTGAGCCGCAAGTTCCAGACAAACAAGGGTATCACAACAAGCAGAACCTCAGCGACACAATTGCTGATGCCAATGTAGTTGATGAAGCTGACCAAGTTGTAACACTTGTTGCCCACGATAACCCACGGTTTCGGTAAACGGCAGGGAAATGCCGTGACGAGAATACCAGAGATGGTCCATACTAGGGAGAATGCAGCAAAGGCCAGAGCAGCGATCTTGGGTCTTCTCCCAGGGAGGATCTGCTTGATCAAGAAGCAAACAGATATTCTGGCGCAACCCATGTTGGCAATGTACAACATGCATCCGGCATACTCGGCCTAAACGCATTAGCTTCACAACGCCAGGAACGATTGTTGCAGCTCACCTTCTGGAATATTCTGATTTGACCCTTATCCAGCTGGTCTAGATGTTGTCCAAGAACGCTCATCGCCTCCACTGATACGGTTGCGGTTTGAGCAATACTGAACATCTGCATTTGTTAGCATTAGGGTGACAGGGACGATGCGACACTCACAGCGGCAAGAACGATGAAGACGTCGTCCAGACCAAACTTGTTTTTCTTTTTCGACATGGCAAACTTCATCGCCAACCGGGCAAGGAGCAACAGAACGGTTGCGACGAGCATCACCCATGAAACGGCGCTCACGATGATTCCCCGGTCGCCAATAGGTGCTGTCCGGCGCCGTGTAAGCACCTCGGCCACGCCATCGAGCATGGTGGAACTCTCAGCGGATTACAAAGTCGAAAGATCCTCGGCGGCGCGAAAGTAGAGGTATCCCCAAATAGTCATGTGACGGAATTGGACTGGCCGGTGGCCAGCAAGTTCGACGTGAAGTCCTCCCCAACAGTAAAGTTGCAACACGGCAAGGTGGGCTTAAGGCTATGTATAGAGGCGAGGAGCGGGAGCGGGAGGAACACGAGAAGAGACGAACTGTGGCGGCGCGATAGGCTGAAGTGCGGAGGATCCGGAGTATGGGCCTGATTAGGCTTACCTCCTCAAGGATATAACTCTGTCGCGCCTGTGTTGGAGTTGAACGAGCGAAGCCCAAGGATGGCCAAAACGCGGCAAGTCCGGGTCACACAGATCTGTGCGTGTACAACGTAATTATAATGCGTGGATCTTTCGGTGAGGCACGGTCACAGAATCAATCATCGCACGATTTTCAATGGTCCACGGCACCAAGGACGTGCACGGCTAGATGGATTCTGGGGTCTCGTGCTGCAGGCCTGGATCCAGCCGGGAAAGTTGGAATATGAGGAATAGTCTTGTCTGTAATGCAGGCGGCCAGCACGGATCCGGGAACGAGAGATGTGATGTGTGAAAGGGGACCCTAAAGGAGTTGGTAAAGTCGTTGTCTCTGGGGAGTAGCTGTGAGGGGAACGAGAAATGGCGTCGGACTTCGAAGAGTGATGATAGTCCCCGACGCACGGGCCATCGCAATAAGCACCGCATAGACCCACAGGATTGCTGTTAATATCGCGTTTGGCTGAGCCCGTCAGCAAGGGTGTTTATCTGCACCCAACAATTGGATGGAAGCTCGATGGAATATTCTGCAGCCCCTTCTAGCGTCGAAGATTGGTTTCACGTGGCACTGCCGTTTAGCCTCGATATTAACGCTAGCGGAATGCAGTCTAGCATTGAAGCCGGCTTTAACCACACCTTGATTGCTTTTCACCAAGTGACACCCACCGACACCACGATTTTTCCAAAATCGAGTTCTGTCCATTAGCATTTTCACTTCTCATAGTAGTCACCCAACCTAAGAACGACCGACCGACATGGCGTTATCACTCGGGGTGTGCGCGTGATGGCGCGTGTCCGTTTCACATCTCAGGACCGTGCTAGAAGGATCCGGACCTCTTCTGTCAGTTCAAGACGTAGAGTGCGACTATGCTCGCGAATTTCTTTTGCACAACCCACCGATCCAAAATCTACTCACCTTCAAATTGAAAGATGAGGATTCGCTAGTAAACGTGGCTCCCGGGACGCCAAAAATCCCGTTATTGCACCTGTTAAGAAGACAACAATCAAGGCAAGAGCATGTGTCCCACTTAATTTCTGGGATGTGTCTAGCAAGTGACTTGGATGTGCAATGGGGTGAGGTCACGGACTGGGTGTGCTAGAATGCTTCGGAGGCTTCGTTCTTGCCCACCTTGCATCGTCTATGTTTTTCTGGCAATTGTTTCCAGATCCAGCATGTCCGGAGGTTTGATGGAGCTTAAGCTGAGTTGACATGGCTAGATTCATCTTAGCCTTTTCTAACAGCGCCATCTAACGAAGTGTAGGTGCCTGGCTCCAGACCGGGAACCTTAAGGCACAAGTCCACACGCATTCCGACCTATCTCTCGTTTTCTTTCCAATCCCGAAGAAAGAGAGCTGGATATTCGCCGTCGCAGTCACTCGGTAATTTGTCTCCGTCAAGGTGTTTCTCAGCTCCAATTCCGGTTGCCGAATTTAGCCATCCTCAGGACGGTATCCTAGTCTGCCTCATGTCTATAATGGTTTCAAATGCCCCAAATCTTTGTGATAATCGAACATAGTCAGACTCAAAGGAAGGGACGAGAACACCAAAAAAAACACGGGAAACCAAGGCATTGAAGCAATCGCAACTGCAAGTTCCAATACTTACGGATGACCTACCAGTCTTTTTCAACTTCTTGTGTCCCGCAATGGCGTGGTACGGCGACCCAACCTGAGAAATAGGTAGGTATCCATGCCTTGAAGATGGGCGGGTCATGAGCATTGAAAACCACCTTTCACAATCTGACCAATTCTCTTCCTTACGTCTATCCCATTATTCACCCGTTCAAAACTTGCCTCATTCGACATTTGTTTCATCTTTCCAATATCAATCATCAGATCCGCTGAGATCGCCGGAGAGAGAACTTATACGTCATGTGATGAGCGAGCTAGCTATCCTGGGCCGAGCAGCCATATTCGCTTGTGCGGCCGCTTTGGGCGCTAGCGCAAAGGCAAGTCTTTGAAAGCGCGTCCCTCATCTCGACTTCCACAACCTCACCAACCTCGCCTCCCAAGCCCACCTCCGCTTTTATTGATCTTCCCCCCTCTTGGTGCCTCCAAGAGTTATTCTGGACGGTCATTACACTCTTTCCAACCTTGAGTCTTGACTCTATTTCCACATTCACCCCGTGCCTACTCACTACTTTGTTTATACATTTCCACTCTCCTTCTTCTTTTCTAAGTTAGAATTGCTCCCTGAGCGCAGATCCGGTCGAGGAGACGTCACCCTTCGAATAGGGGTTACCCCGATACCGTACCGGTGGAAGAAGCCAACTGATATTGAAGACCCTCCGGCTGATTCTGACAGGGCGAAAGCTCCATGGCATATTTTACTCGAAGGTACCGCCTCATCCACAAAGTTGTCTATATTTCAATCCAGCTCCGCCTAACCTTCTTCGTGTGCAGCCTTCGCGTTCTGTGATAATGAAGAGCCCATGGAACTGCACTTGGTCGAAACAATGTGATTCGCAGAGCAACACGATACGAAGGTGTACGCCACATGGCGGGACTAATGCTGTCGCACAAAGTGAAACGAGCGGAACGAGGATATATCAGATTTTTTTCATCAAACATCACATGCGCCAAAGAGTCAATTCACCGCGCCGTTCGGTCGGTATCTAGCATAAGACTCACCCAATACGGTATGCGCCATTCCGAGGACTTGTGTCACGAACTTTAGGCAGCAACACGTGTTCTTGAGCTCTCGCCCGCATTCAAGTGCAATCCACTTTGTATATTTAGATGCGCCGCCTTCGCGTTTCCATCCTCATCCGCAGTACCACCCATACCTCAAATACGTAGCCCAAGCTCGCGGCGCAAAACGGCGCAAATCGTGGCTGAGGTTTTGAGCGAGGATATATCGTACGAAGTGACGAAGTTTCTCCACAGCAAATCTTCCACCTTTGCATGCGGAGGCAACGTCCCAATTGCTGGTACCATTCTCATTACGATCGCATACACTTTCTAACATGATATGACAGAGCCCCACCAATGGTCCGTCTATGGTCAAAGCCACGAGTCCAGTACCCCGACCTAGTACACTTCGGTGGGATACGCCCAGTGGGACGCTTCAATATACCCACAACACTCGATCGCTTCAACATATTTCCAAGTTGGTCTTCCCATTGAGCGAGACCGGTCCGAATGCGAAGGCTACCTTGTTGAAGCTCGCGCGCGATTGTCAGCCTACAAGCTTCGGATACAAGGGGAAGGACGTGCTGAACGAGTCTATTCGGAAGGCTACCAAGCTGGATCGTTCCGAGTTCTCAACCGACTTCTGCCCGTGCGAACTTGGAATCGTTGACACAATTACTCAAGGCTTGCTTCCGAATGCGTTGGACGCGGTCAAGGTTCACGGAGGCAAAGCTGAGCTTTACAAGCTGAATGTGAGTATTCACGGTAGCCTGCGCTTTCAGAATTCAGACTAACATATGCGGATATACGAGGCTCCGTCCGGATTCTTCAAAGCCCATGTCGACACACCGCGCTCCGCAGAGCAGTTCGGCTCCTTGGTCGTATCTTTCCCACGCGATCATCAAGGTGGTCAAGCGATCGTCCGTCATACGGGACATTCGACCACGTTTGACTAGAGCACTAACAAGAACAAACTAACCACTAGTGAGAACAAAGGTGGTGGACGTGCGCTGATTCAATAGGCTGAATTCTACAGTGACTGCGAGCACGAGGTTCTAGAGGTCACGGAAGGACACTATATTACACTAACGTACAACCTCTATCACACCTTGGGGGTGGGAGACCTCGCCGTAAACAGTCCTGTCATGGATGTGAAGTCACTTCCAATGTACGAAAAGGTGAAGGCTGCGCTAGCTCAGTCGGTGTTGATGGAGAATGGTACTAAACCTGTGCCCTTCGAATTATCATGCTAATTCAAGGAGGAGGCTATCGTGGTGTGTATTGTCATCATGCATACGCCCACTCTACCGAGGGAGGCATCAAGTCACTTCCAGCAGTTCTCAAAGGCTTAGGTATGAGAATAATGACATATTTCCTCTAGGAGCCGGCTAACAACATTTGCTCCATGCTAGATATGGCTGTATGGTCCGTGTTCCGCGCCCTTGGCCTCAAAAGTTGAGGTTCAGTCGATTCTCGCCACTGATGACGATGAACAACTCCTGGAACAATTCGACGATTGTGACGGGTCTACACTACTTCAGTACTAGTGAGGCTTGGCCCCTGAGTATATATATGGGTCCTCGAGCCTCATCCATCAATCAATCAAGTTCTCTACTTTGAAGGATTTCCACCTTTCACAACGATTTCTCAGACGATGATTCTGGCACAGATTCTACAACCCAAAAAGGAAAGTCCGTTGTTGGACGGCTGGGACGACTGGTAATTTCGGACGCCGGAGGCTGGGGTGATGAGAGTCGCCAGGAAATAAACGAAGGATTCGGCGGGAAGTACGTCAAGGTCAACTGGTTGACGAGGCCAGTTGAAGGGGAGATTGGCTACATCTACATGGCGGTAAGTGGACTTGTCATTTTGGCTGTGAGACATCGTGACGCTGATTTCGTGTTTAGTACGGCAACCAAGCGGAAGTTGGATGGATTTACACCTACCCCGCCATACTGGTGTAGGTTCCGTCTGCAGATAAGCGACTCTCCGGCGGGAAAGCGAAGAAATAGGGTGTATTATCAGCTTCCTGTGGGGTTTCGCACTGCTGGAGTGATTGGAAGCTCGGGACCAGATGGAAATGTCATGAATGAGGAAATCGCGGAGTCATGCGTATTGGGAATTATACCAAGTCAACTTAGATAGTCATGCTTCTGCGTTGCATCCCTACATGGTCTGGTAGAAAATGAACATCGAAGTCAAGAGCAGTTATTTTATCTCACATTCCGTACACAGTCCTTGCCATTTCACGAGGACGGCTTTCTCTCGCGTTCCTGTTTTCGTTTCGAACAGGCCGTACTCCCGAACTATGTCGATCCCCCGCCCTGCGCTGTCCTTAAGAGAACAGTTCACGAATCACGGATCATGAAATCATTATAGGGACTTGCTGTTTAAACGTGAGACATCGGTGATAGGACCGCCCTCGTCGTCATCTGATCATTTATGGACAGATATTCTCCGCCTAGAGTAATGATCTCGTCTATAACACCCGCGGGCGCGTCAAAGTGGCAGTGAGACCCACTCCTTGCAATGCAAACAAGGATTCTGGTCAACATGGAACAGCACATGGAACAGCACCAATGACGGAACACGGCAATTCCAGATACGCAATTAGATATTGTGGTTTTCGAATGACCATGTCCACCCCCACCAGCCAATCAAGGGCTCTGGGTCAAAGGCTCAAAATGTGCTCTGCCAGCCCTTACTCAACCACAGCGCTTTAATATAGGCTAGAAATCAAGCCATGAATAGAAGAAGTTTTGCGCCTGATTTCTATGTTAATTCTATAGAATATAGAGTGCTGTTTTTCGTACTATTATGTGTTTCTTCCTTGCTTCACGATTCTTCATGATTTGCCAAGATCTTAACTTACATAGTTAAGCAGATCGCAACAAACATCAAGAAGCGTAGAAATTCTAGAAAACACAACTTACTTAGAAAGGCAGAGCTCTATACTCTATAAAATTAGTATAGAGAAAAAGCCCTTAGCTTCCTATATATATGGCTTGATTTATAGCCTATGTACAGGCGCGGCGGCGGTAGAGCAGGCTATAAGGATTTTTCAACCTCGAACCAGAGGCTCTCATTGGCTGGTGGGGATGGACAGGGTCATTCGAAAACCACCGATACCGGAGGTGTTCTTGCTCGCCTCTTTGGACGGAAGAAAGCACCGGCGGGGTAGGATCCCATTGTGACATGCATTGAACCACTCTTGAACAGTAGCGAAAGACAATTAAGTTAGCGCTAAGTCCCACCATATCGATGAATTCCATTGGAGGTTTCTCCGCTGCTATCTGCTAGCTCGATGACCCCGCACATGCTAGCGATAACACACCCGTCTTTTATAGCCCACCCGTCTCCTGATTTTCCCACAAGGCTCCTCGTTCAGGTTCAAATCTTTTGACTTTGTTCTCGGTGATACCGATATTTCGCAAACCATTTACTCGAGATGGCAGACTGCTGCACGCTGCAACCTTCTCATCCGACACTTCTCGATGACGAGATTACAGCACTTTCCCTTCAACTAGAGGAGATTGGGATATATTCCCAGTCCAAGAAGGGCAAGTACGCTGTAAATAAAGCTCCGGATATCGAGCTTGCGTACGCAAGTTTCCAAGCTGAGCTGGGCAACTACAAAACGTTCATCGCGGACCAGCAGCTTGCCCGTAGCATTGGAGCTGCAGTCAACTCGGATGGTGTTATTATAGCACAGCTAACATCTGAAGAAATCCAATCCCATGAAGATAGGCTTGTGGCCCTCCAGATCAGCAATAAAGATGCGGAAATCCAGAGCCCACCTGGCCGAGTGGCAGAAGAGACCGGGAAAACAGTCCTAGACTGGATTTCTACCGCGACCGAGAGCCAGTATGCGGGTTCCATTGTGGACTTCTCCGACACCGAGACGGATGCCGGTCCGTCGGTCTCCTATGCTGCGCGCCAGGAAGCCGCTCTGAAGAATCTCTCGAAACATTTCAAGTGTGCAGTTTGCCATGAGAACTTCCATTCGAGACTTATAGTATCACTACCCTGCAATGATCGATACTGCATCGATTGCTTGAAGGGCCTTTTCATTCGGGCAACGAAAGACGACTCACTCCTTCCGGTCAGATGCCACCAACAGCCGATTTTATTACAGCTCGTTTCCAAGCACTTGTCCGCTGACGAGCTTGCTGCATTCGAGTTGGCCAGCCTGGAGTTTCATACGGTGGATAGGGTCTATTGCAGTAATCGTGACTGTGGACGTTTCATCCCTCCTGGAAGGGTCGAACAAGGAACCCACAGAGCGGTATGCGAGCGCTGCAATACTCTTACCTGCGCAATATGTAAGAATGGGTACCATCATGGCATGGACTGCCCAGATGACCCTGCGTTGCGAGAAACACGAGCGTTGGCGGGAGAGGAAGGTTGGCAGACATGCTATCGCTGTAAGAGCATAGTAATGATAAAGAGTGGATGCAACCACATGACGTAAGTTCATCAGAAGTACTTCGTAACTGTGCAGCGGCTAAGACACATGCAGCTGCCGATGCAAAGCCGAATTCTGCTACCAATGCGGCACCGCCTGGAAGAATTGCAATTGTGAGTATGCAAATGAGGCCAGGATGTTGGAAAGAGCAGAAGAGATTGTGGATCGGGATGCGGTTGTAGTTCTGCAGCCGATTGAACGACAGCGCAGGGTCCGACAAGTGCACCACGAGCTCGAACAAAACCACGAGTGCGGACACCCGGGCAAGTTCCAGCGAATTTTCCATGGTGGAAGACGGGGTTTCCGTTGCGAGATGTGTGACACCCGACACTGGAAGTACATTTTGCAGTGTCGCCACTGTCACATCAACGTATGTGAGGATTGCCGTCGCAATAGGGTGTGAGCTTCCATGATTCCAGCGCCTTTACCGATGTCAGGCTTACAAATGCTGCTCTTTATTAGCTATGTTCCCTCATTAGTCTCACAAATTGTCTGCTCTACTACAAATGCGTCATTGATATTGCAAGTGAAGCCCCTTTGACGACTGAATGTATCTCCGCTGCTTTTGTGAAAGCCACCGGCGGTAGCGCGTTCAGCAGGGCGTACTACGGTTGAGTACGTTCCACTTCGTACGGTAACGTGTACCGTATGTACGTACAGGCTTTTTCAACCGTACAGTACGGTAGCCATACGCAGGTGAGGCTCAAAAGTATAGCCATATATAGTTAGTTAAGTATACGGTTGAGATAGAATTTTCTAAGTTTTAGTTTATATAAGGCTTAATAATAGAAGAGGTTAGTTTTCCACTCATTGAGTGGAAAGCGATCCGCAGTGCGGCTTTATTCACTCGGTCTTCGAGTTCCTTATTCTGCTGCTCAGCGTGTCTCAGAGAAAATCGAGCCCGCTCCAGTTCATTTTTAAAATCCGCCAATTCTCCTTCATTTCTTTTGGTTCTCTTCACTGCGGATCAAATTGTACTCATTAAGTAGGTTTTTGTCCTATAATCAACCACTTAATGAGTAGAAATTTTTTACTTATTTTGGCATATATTTTCATAGGACTAGGTATCTTAATTATAAATATTTATAAATAATTTAATTAAAAATAGTTTAAAAATAGCTTACTAATTAGCTCTATCTACAGCTTAATCTAGTATATAGTGTACTACTCAGGGGCCCGGCCCCCCTTAGCCCCTACCCCCACGGCTCCCTAACACTAAATTCTGCTCGCACGACCTGCCCTGCCTGCCTGCCCTACATGCCTTGTGTCACGGTGTGACAGCAGGAAGCATACTGTGCTCGCATTGTATGCTTGAACTACGGCAACACACGGCCATATGCCGTCAACCGCCGCCAACGGCCGTCGGCTGACGCCAGGCAACGGCTGAGTACGAGCCTGGCCCCTGAGCCTACGCAGGGGCCAGCGTGTTGACTAGACGACCGAACCTGAACCAGGGCTAGCTTGCGCACAGGCTTGCTAGCGATGTATATAAGCTTGTAGAGGGAGCAGAGCTTTCCTCTCTCTATCTCGACGTCTTGTACTGGTCCGAGCACTAACACGGCAGGAGTACGCAGCAATTCAATCTCTGAGCGTTGTGCTGTCCATTGTTCACATAGAGAATGCCACGTCGCCGTGACACCTTGCTAGCTTGTTACATTGGTAAATTAATCTCCCTACATACGTTATTAGTCTATAATCTAACGTGCATCTAATACAAATCTTTAAATAATACAGATAGTTAGCTAAAGTGTCTAATAGAAGGTAATACGTTTTAATTCAAACTTTTTGTTTCTGTTATATCTTAAATTAGTATTACTAATTCTTACTGTTTAGCTAACGCTAAAGAGACTTACAATTCTATAAGCGTTTTAATTAAAGCCCTCTAACTTCTCAAATTTTTACTAAAAGTTATAACGTAATAGTTAACTCTAGTATAGAAGTAGAGTCCCTAGGAGTCTTACGTGCATCTCTCTTGCTTATATAGTGTGGTGTAAGAGACTAGACGTTTGGGAAATTTGATTCAAGGTAGTGTAGAACTGGTGTTAGATTAGTGAGAGGTATAGGGGACGGCGGTTGACGGCCAACTGCTGTTAATTAACGGCGATTGACGGCCACTTGCCGTCTCAGCACGCAGCTATAGAATCAGGGGCTCAGGCAACAGCCGTTAGGGAGGTGCGCAGCCACTAGCGCCTTAGAGACAACTAGGGGGGCTAAGTAACGTAGTTAGCTAAAGAGGAGAAGGGTGTCACGGTGTGACAGAAGGCAGTATACTGTGCTCGCACAGTATCCTTCGAACAACACTCGGAGACAACCAACGGCGATTCCCACAGCCCTCAAGCCTTGAGCCGAACCAGACTCAGAGCTGGCCTACGCAGAGGCTAGCTCGTATGTTGACGAGGCGACGACCAAACCTTGATCAGGCTAGCTGCGCATGGGCCAGCTCCCCCTGAACTTTTCTTGAGCTACGAAGACCTCTAATTAAGCTCCTTACGCAACGTCTTGTATAATAGAATATTACATAAGAGACTAAATTAAATCCTTCTATAACAGCTATTCTAGCTATCCTAATACGATCCAATTGCCTCTCGTGACAAAGGGCGGGACATAGAACATTCCCTTTTAACAACTAACTGAACCTATAACTAACTAACGTTTAGACAACAAATTGCCTATTTTCTATGTATACTATACTTCTTATATAATAATTACTAGTCCTAATACTACACCATCTCCTCTAGAATGTGTTTTGTTACGGTTCAGGTTTCACTAGGTTTCACCTCAGCTAGCTCCTTGGCGACACCAGGGCTATATAGCTGGTGTCGTCTCATAGAGTGTCAATCAACGCAGTTTCCCTCTTATTTCCTCAGAGCCAGCTTGCTCTGACATGTTTCCTTCTGACTGCGGGTCGTACTTACATTTCCACACCCTTACCCAACATTTTTCTCTTAAACTAATATAGGTTTAGGCCTAGAATATGCATACTACTTCTCCTAGATACTAGATCCTTAAGTAAATTTGCGTAATAGACGGAATGTTCGTGTCTCACAAGAGTAAGCGTAGGCTTAATTTTCCTAGTTAGTTTAAATAGAGTTTATGTCCGTACGCAGTACGGTGCAGCGCCTCTCAGGTCGTTGCCCCTTTTCTAGTCACGTGACCTGATCACGTGATGCTAGCGGGGAGGCCCGAGCTCGCGCAGGATCGTCGAGCTCAGCTCTCCCTGCCCCTAGCTAGAACAACAACACAAGCAATACAATCGCGTTTTCTGTCTCTTTTTTCCGTTTCTGTTTTCATATCCTTACCGTACTCATGTACAAACCTACTTTGGCCGCTTTACAAAGCAGTGCACTGTAGAGCCCAACCCACAATGTGTCTAATTCCCCTATTATTTACAGCGTCTACTCTTTTATAGAGGGCTAAAATATTAGGGTGGCAATGTGAGTATAAGAGGACGTAGTTAGTTTTGCAGTCAATAGGTTTGCAGCGGCCAGAGTTAGTCATAGAGGGGGTGGGGATCGCGGAGAGGTAGAGAGGATTAATTAACTGTGATTACCTAGACGTATAGTAGGTTAGCTAGGTCTTGCGGGAATTTAAGAATGGTACACATACACACTCTAGAACCACTATCTGTTATTACTATATAATTCTATTGCTAAATGAACTAGAGGCCGCACTACATTGTTGCACTACGCATTCTTGTCTCGACCGCCGTCTTTGCAGTCACACGCACTAAAAATATTTTCTTGGCTTCTTTCAATAGGGCCGACAGCTCCTCAGCGGAGCGCGCGTCACTGAGGTTGAAATTGGCTGGTTTAGTAGTTTAGTGGCCCACCTCTGCTGGATCATTTTTGATGACATGCTAGACATATGGGAATCAGACTTAGCAACATCAAGTCAGATGTATGGACGTACTTGCAAACCTTGAGGAATGAAGCCAAAGTCAATGCCCTCGGCAAGACGGTCACCAAGTCGTTCAGCGTGCTCCGGAGGTGCCTCCTCTAGGCTGTTGTTGGGGGTGCAGAGCCATCGGTTAGCACGTCTACAGGATGTCCTCTAAGCTGGCAAAGACGTTAACATGGGTTTTCCAATTGCCGAGATCGAGCCGGACGGCAACTTCAACATGGCAAAGGAAAAGAACACGGGTGGCGTTGTGACCGTTGCCTCATGCGCATCGCAGCTGTTGTATGAGATCTAGGGCCCGTAAGTGAAAACATATCTATAATAAATAGGTTCGCGCTGATGACATTAGCAGGTTATACTATAATTGCGATGTAGTTGCTAATCTTAAGGGCATTAAGATAGAATAGATTAGCGAAGACTACGTCCGCGTAACAGGCGTTAAAGGCCTTCCTCCCCCGCTAATAACTAAAGTTAGAAATTACATTGCCTAGCAGCTTCTAAGTAGAGTAGCACATTTAGCTCTACGGTTTAGATATTAAGGAGAAGTGTCAAATTACTAAGAACTAGATAAGATACGTAATTAGCAACATTATCTCTATGTTCATAAAGCTAAAGTTCTTGCGCATAGGCCACTTAGCAATTAATGCACTATACTAGGATGTAGCAACTATAGACCTTAGAATCTTCGCGCAATTAAGAGACCTAGAGGTAACAAGGGCAGATATTCTAAATAGCTTTAATCGCTAAGTTCTAGAAATTTTCCTGCAGTGTGCTCTAGTGAGTTAGCACTAACATAACATGCTGCGTTATAACATGTTGCTAACGATTAACAGGGTGCATCTCTTAGCAATAATCTCTGTTATGTTATACCTAATCTATTCTACAAGTACTAGGTGTCTCTAATGCTGTAGACAGAGTTAGGTGTGAAAGTCTACAACGCATTTAGCGACAAGAAGGTCCATGAGCTACCAGCGCCATTAATTACGAAGGAATATCCAAGGCAACAGCTGTCATACGAGACTAAGAACCTGGTGCCGCTTAACTCCTTTAGTGGGACAGTTCGTGCCCCAATGGGCTACATTGTTGCTGACAGGGTAAGTTCTTCTGATATGAGGACAGAACAAAGCAACGGGCTGACAACCTATGACAGAGCGGCAACAAAGCAAGCGACCGCAACGTCGGCATCTTCGTCCGCCAAGACGACGAATGGGACTGGCTCCGATCTTTCCTCACCGTGGAAAAGGTCAAAGAGCTGCTCGGACCGCAGAGTACACTAACAACGCGATTGACCGATTCGAGATCCTTGGTATAAGGACTGTTCACTTCCTTTTGCATCACCATCTTGATGGGTAAGCCTAGAGTCTGTTTACATCAATGAAGAGTGGAGCTAACGATATGTGTAGTGGATACAGTCAATGTTGGAAGTTCGATACTCTGGGTAAGAATGCGGTTGAATATCTGAGAGTGAAGACGGTGCATGTTCCGAAGAAGTTCTTGGATCGTGGACGGATATAGAGCTAGCTGTGATGTCTCTGAAACTGGCCCTTTCGTGGCGACGAATTACGAATTTTGGATACCGGAATTTGAAGATCTCCGTAATGACTGGAGCGAGAGCGAAACTGAAATGCGAGAGGTTCATTGGCCTCCGAGATCCTTTTGTTCCTGAGTTTGGACGAAACGTGGAACTATGCGAGTGGTAGTGCATCAATAGAAAGTATCTTTATTCCTAAAATTACTTACAAGAATTGATTGGTGCTAGGGTTCCCCATCTTTCCATGCCGCTTCCGATCCTAGTTTCCTGATTAGGTATCGCATCCGCTTCTCCATGTCGCGTGAACTCGATCAGCCCGC